>BSDF01000002.1:131825988-131940988 GCA_027925045.1 Hypotaenidia okinawae | reverse complement strand
AGAAAAGACACTTTATAGAACAGCTTAATAGCCCGTCTCTCTGCACACAATATAAAACCAGTTATTTAACTTCCATTGAGTTTTGTGCAGTTCAAGAAGCAGAGCTGAAATGCATGGTGTTTTGCAGGCATCTTATTACCAATACCCTACCTGAAAACTGAAGGTGTTCTGGAAATCGCAAACTATCACAAAACTGTAGAGCAGGTAGAGGAATACAGAATTAAAATTCTGAAATGTGTATAATATACCATGGCTTACTCTTTGCTGAAATGGAAGGACCTGATAACAGTCTCTGACTATCTTGGGAGTGTAAATCCAAGGCAGAAGAAGAATCACTCAGGGTGATAAACAGGGATTTAAACAGTAGTAATAGGATTATAGCAAGAATGGAAAAGTTCAAGCTGCATATCAGAGAATGCTTTCTGGTGGTATATTAACAAATAAACCGTCATAAAGTGCTGTATACCACTTTTACCTATTAAAATACAGAAAAGGGTAGATAAAATTATTCCCATTTCATCTGGGAAAAACTCAGGAAACATTTCAGGTAAGGAAACGTGTAGCTCAATTAACTTTTTACAGTCAAAATACACGTATTAAGCAACATGTTGAAAAGACGACTTAGCCAGTGCAGAACCCAAAGTACTGGAGGTTACTGCAGACCATATCAGCTTGCTCAGGCAAACTGCTCTGGGTGCAATGGAGTTCTGCAGACAGGTTATGTTTACCAGGTCACACACAGAGGCTTGCTACTTCCTAATTTGGCTTCCTCTGCTCTGCTGGCAGATTTTAATGTAACGAAGTAACCTTAGATGTTTAATAATAATGAGATTTTCCTTTTTTTTTTTTTATAACTTGATTAGACTGTTGCATAAAGGGGATGTCGAAGTGTTAAATTCTGAAAGGAGGGAAATAAAATCGACAAATGAGAAATGGGTGGGATAGGCATAACATTTTAGCCTGTTATAGGTGACACAAGATCAGCACATCCAACTCCAGCTCCAGTTTCTGAATAGACTCAAGAGAAATATTTCTTACAGGGTACTCTCAGTAGTCCAGTTAAGAGATGATAAATGTATAGATAGATATAATGTCTATACCTGGCAGAAAAGGTTGCAACTTTCTAAGTGGGTAGGAGGAAAAAAGATGTCCCTGATCATTATGAAATGTTCAACCACTAACAGTTAAATTTCAAAAACTACACAAACTTGGAATTCTAAGTAAGGAACATTTAATAAATCCCAGAGGAGAGAGTTTTATTTTCAGTGTCACTTATTTGCTCTAAACTGCTACGCTTTCTTATTTTCTTTTGAATGAGTGCAAACCAGATAGCTCCGGTCCATATCCAAATCTACATCTCATGTTAGCTGAAACCATTAATAACATTGTCTAGAATAAAGGCATACACACAAGGGTTTTGTGCAGGTATCAGTGAGGCATGTAAAAGGTCATTACTTACTAAAGTAATCACACAAATTCTGCTTGTACTGCTTATTCACATTCTTTTGTGGAAATAATTGCAAAATCACAGTATTAATGTGCTTACTCCATTACATTTTTTTTGAATTATCCTACTGACTGATTTTATTTTCAGATAGTAAAGAAACAACCAAATGTCATAATGTGCTATAAATTATTTGTTTTAGAAGACTTCCAGAATTTTGTTAGATCTTCAACTATATATCCTAAAACTTGATACAGATCCAACTGTATGCATTAAAAAAATTCAGAGTTCAATGCATAAATTTGGTGGCATAAAACACTTCCCTATTTAATTCTGATAGAGGACAGTATTATATCGTACAGCTCACCCTATGTGTGTCTTACCTTAAAGCAAAGCAAATTGATGACTTTCCTTTTGCCTTTTTTATTATAGTCAAAATAGAAGAAAACTACACTGTGAAACCTTTTCTGAACAGATAAAGCCTATTCTGTACATGTTATTTCATAAGATATAGTTGCATCCTCACTAGACAGGTTTGACAGCTTTACCTTTGCTCAACTGGAAAAATCAGTGTAACTTGCATACAAATAAATCCCTCCAATAAAAGTGAGAATGTATATTGAAAGCATAATGTCATACGCTTTCTCATTAGACTTCTGAATTACCTATCTTATATGTCAAAGAGTTCAAGTAAGAAAATAATAATTAACATTACTTTCCCTGAGAAACCAAATGAGAAAACAAGAATTCCTTACACCCGTGCTTTGAGATCACACAGAGTCACAGAATGTTAGGAGTTGGAAGGGAACTCAAAAGATTGTCTAGTCCAACCTCCCTGCCAGAGCAGGATTGTCTTGACTAAATGGCACAGGAACACATCCAGGCAGGTTTTGAATGTCTCCAGAGAAGGAGACTCCACAACCTCTCTGGGCAGTCTGTTCCAGTGCTCTGCCACCCTCACAGTGAAAAAGTTTCTCCTTATATTCACATGGAACTTCCTATGCTCCAGCTCGCACCTGTTGCCCCTTGTCCTATCACTGGCCATCACTGAGAAGAGCCTGGCTCCGTCCTCCTGACTCTCACCCTTTTCATATTTATAAACATTAATAAGGTCACCCCTCTGTCTACTCCAAGCTAAAGAGGCCTCAGCCTTTCCTCATAAGGAAGGTGTTCCACTCCCTTCATCATCTTGGTGGCCCTGCACTGGACTCTTTCAAGGAGTTCTATGTCCCTCTTGAACTGAGGGGCCCAGAACTGGACACAATATTCCAGGTGCAGTCTCACCAGGGCAGAGTAGAGGAGGAGAAGGACCTCTCTTGACCAACCCTTCTAATACAACCCAGGATGTCATTGGGCTTCTTAGCCATGAGGGCACATTGCTGGCTCGTGGTCATCCTGCTGTCCACCAGGACCCCCAGGACCCTCTCACCTACACTGCTCTCCAGCAGGCCAGTCCCCAACCTATACTGGTACCTGGGGCTGTTCTTCCCTAGATACAAGACCCTACACTTGCCCTTGTTAAATTTCATTAAACTTCTCCCCACCCAACTCTCCAGCCTGTCTAAGTCTTGATGAATGGCAGCACAGCCCTCTGGTGTGTCAGCTACTCCTCCCAGTTTTGTGTCATCAGCAAACTTGCTGACTGTGCACTCTATTGCCTCATCCAGGTCATCAATGAATATATTGAATAGTACAGGTCCCAATACCGGCCCCTGAGAAAAGAACTGCTATTCAGTTCAGTAAGGGCCATAAAGGAAAAAAACCCAACAAAACCCACCCTTTCTCAGGAAACAGGACAAATTTGATGAAAGTTCTCTTGTATCAAAGTGAAGGTAGAAAACAGAAATAAAATTGGAAAATATTAAGCAAGCAGTAAAGCCAGGAAATTACTAAGAGCACAGAATTGATAAAAGAAGCTGAAGATGGTACATTAAGATCTTGGGTTCTAGGACTAAGAAAAATAAGGTCTAGCTTCTGGAGGAAAAAAAAAACCCAACCAAAAAAACACAATTAAAAACCCTATAAAGAAAAAGACACTCTTTCTAGTGGTATAGGTGTATTAGTAGAGAGAGCTG
This sequence comes from Hypotaenidia okinawae, assembly GCA_027925045.1. Lineage (NCBI taxonomy): Eukaryota > Metazoa > Chordata > Aves > Gruiformes > Rallidae > Hypotaenidia > Hypotaenidia okinawae. The sequence continues at coordinate 131,937,469 of BSDF01000002.1, read as the reverse complement.
ATGAACTCTGTTCGTTTTTTTGCTCAAAGTTCTGGAAAGAAACAAGGCCAGTTAATTGGTGAATAACACTAAAGGTTTTTTATTATCTAGGTAATGGCAGGGGTGGGGGGAGTGTTTGGAGTTTTGTGTTTGTTTTTTTTTTTGTTGTTAGGATTTTTTTAATGCAAGACTGCATACAGTTTGTACCGAGCTTTATGGAAAAAGCAGGGTAAAGAAATGAGCTTTATCAGCCTGAATCCTCCACTCTTCCACATAACTGTTAATGTAGTCTGACAACTGCCTTGAACAAAACAAAATGAAAAAAAAAACCCAAAAACCAAGAAAATAACAGTCCAGAACTCAGTCAATAAAGAAGCAAATAATAAACTATCAGTAATACCAGTCAATATTTATAGAACAAACTTGATTTCATTGTCAGATCAGTTCCTACATTTGGTTATAAAATTTGATAAAGATAAGTGCTTTACTTTGGCTTTGTTTTCTTCTAGAGAATCCTTAAGTGGATTGATAATCATTGTTCCCCTTGCACAAATTTTTTGTGGCAGAGAGTAATTTTGGTGCCACGCTGATATTCTTGTTATATTTTATATATATATGTATATTTAGAAGTAGCTAGAAATGAAGAAGTAAGGAACTTAATAAACAAGAAACAATGTGTTTCTACTAATGGTTCATCCAAGATACATACTAGACTTTTAGACTTTCAACAAGAAAGCAAATACAGTGTTATATGATTTAGATGTGTAGATGACTCTAATAAGAGAATAATTGAATAAAGTATAAACTAGTCGTAGTAAAAGTGTGTCAATTCCCAGGAAAATGCCTGTTTCCTACTTCCCTTCTGTTCTTCTGGGACCTTGTGTTTCCCAAAAAGACCATTACACCTTCTTTCTGTGTAAGTCCAACTGCTGGCAATAGGTTGGTAGAAAGCAAAACTAATTTATTTATTTATCTGTTTATTTATTTATTTTAACGGAAATGTTAGTTTAAGTTCCCCTTACCTGGCTGACCCTGACCCTACACTACACTCTGCACTCTGTCATTCCAGGTCCTTCTGTGGACATGTGATGAACTGGATGGTAATATTCATTAAGTTAAAAAGATAACCTTCTTTTTATGGTTGCGCCCTTCTCAGTAGATTGTGTATTTCCCATTTCAAGTCCACAGCTCTACCAGTTCAACAGAGGTAGCAGTGAAGAGGCATGAAGCTAAGATCTGGGCAAGTAAGGCAAATGAAGGAGTAACGAAAGAGGAAGCACAAACAGAACTGCCATCATTTGGAAAGCCATGACATCTGTGGTTCTCTCAGCCTGCAGCCACATGCTGCAGATATATCTCATCAAAAGAGAAGACTTGAGCATTCTCATATCACTAAAGTATGACTGAATTTTAAGCATGGAAATTATTTGATTCACCATTTGTATTGACACTATTTCTGCGAAGACACTCCTCACTGTTTTCAGATCAGGCAAGTAGTGTGCAATGTAGTGTCACCTGGTGAAGTATCATGTTCAAACAACCAAACAAGTGATATATATAGGAAAGTCCACACCAGTGGACTTTCAAGAGTGGAGGAGTTAATAATTTAGCAGTGAGGTTAAATAAGCACAAAACCAAAGATCTCTGTTTTCTGGTCAAAAGCACAGGCATTTCAGGAACTTGAGATTTTTGTTCCTTGCCCAAAGCAGAACATTAATCTATCTAGTCATAACTAAGTGGCAGTCACATAACTCTGCATACAGTAACTATGATCAGGAATATCAAAGGTTTCCAGATGTTCTAAAAGCTGGTATGACTGACATTATACATATACATACTAAAATATATAAGCCAAGATACTAGAGAACTGCTATCAGTACTATTAGATTGGGGAACAGTAAATCAAAGCCTATACTACTCTTTCTGAAAACAAAACAAAACAAAGAAACAAAAAAAAAAAACAACCCAGAAAACCTGAAACAACAAAACAAACAAAAGCCTCCACTCCCCTCCCTTTCCCACCTAAGTATATATAATATGTTCTAGGGCAGGTATTTTGTATCAGGAATAAATCCTGCTAAATTTTAGTACCTATTGATCCGAATGTATAGTACAGATTTATTTCAGGGAGTAAAACTGTCTGAATTATAACAAAACCCCCCAAAATAACCAAAATCAGCAACCAAAAGAAGAACTGGGACCAAGGAGGTAAAAACCAGTAACAACAGAAATGAGCTCCAGACACGAATATTCTGCATTAGAAGCTTTGAAAGGAAGAATCTTCTGAGTTAATATATGTTTTATATAATATCATATATGGTCACTACTGTATTACAAAATTAAATGGAAGCTGCTGAAAGCTATGACATAATGAAAAAATACTTTGAAGATACTGATATAGATGGATAATATAAATCTTATACTAAATGTATCTCTCATAGCATAGGCAATATCTTTTTTGAATTTCATAACACAAAAAATTAAAGGAAGATGATAGTGAGGTTTTTGAATTATTATACTATGCCCCTATATGCAGTAATGATCCTTCTATCTTAAAATATAACTATGATAACTCAAATTTATTAACTCAAAACCACTAAAATTCTGTTAAATCTCATCCAAGAGCCATTTGGGAAAAAAAAATAAATAAATATCGAGATTTGTCAGGTTTTAAAGTAAGTGATTTTGGTCCGTGGGTGTTAATAATGTACCTGAAATTCCCCTAAAATATCTACTTATTCTGTATTAAATTCAGCAATACCAGTTTAAGGAAACTATGTATGTGCATTTTTTTAAAATTGTCATAGGAATGAAGATTCAGGATGAAAATGCCGAACTATGTTTTAATGAATACACTTTAACAGATTCTCCTCATAAAACCTGCTATTTAGCTTTTAATATATCCCTGATATTTAGATGATCAAAGCTATAGAGTAGTACTGCTGTCAGAACAGCAGAACATTACTACAATCATTAGAAAAACAGTTTTTCAAACAGCAGTTTGAAAAAGACTTCATCTTTTAATGATTTTGTATTCTTTTTCAAAACCACTGCACTTCAAAATTGTTTAGATTTCATAATTTTTTTCCAGATTTTTTTTAAATAGGATTAAGTTAAGGGAGACTTTCTTACTATTAGCAACATCTCTGATAGGTGAAATTCCTCTCTCCCAGCACCATTTCCATTCAGACTCCTCCATGGAGTAGCAGGCTGCAATTTCTGCATTTGTGCTGTAATTCTACTGTAATTCTTGCACAGAAGCCTAGTCAATCAACCCTGTCCTCCCCATTCTGGTCAACTGTCCCTTTAATACAGCAGTAGAATTCAATATGAATTGAATGAGTAGAACTGTGGTGTTAGGGGGACAGTCAGCTACTACAGAGAGACAGGATTGATTGACATTGAAACATCTGTGGAAGAATTACAGAAGAATTACAGCAGAGTCACTGAAATTACACACTCCACACCTCATGAGAGGGAAAGGAAGCTACAAGAGATACCATTAATAAATAAATCTGCCTTCCAACTAAAGCTACATCAAAAAAATTATTTTTTTTTTTTGTATCCCCAACCTCAGTTTGTGAGCAGCTTTTATTAACTATGTGAAAATTAGTTGTGACTTCAATTCTACAGTGGTTACAATTCTAGGACAGTTTTAATTCAAAAGCAGATGGCATTTTTTTTTAAACCAGGATGTATCTTTCCCAGTTCATTCTTCACCATCCTCACTATTGATGCAGTTGGAACTTATGCATATTGAATTTTTAGGGGTTTTTTTTTTCAGTATCAGAACAGGAATATATGTAATAATATTGATAGATAATTTTCAATAAGCACAGTTTCTATTTTTCAGTTGTAAAAATCTAAACCATTGTGTGGATATGAGACAACATATTCAAATTGTCTGATTATATTTTGTTTTAACCAGAAGAGAGAATGAATATGTTGAATTTAACTATATAGTAGTTCTCTGTAGTTAGTCATGCTCCAGATTTTGCAAACTTTATAGCAAGTTAAATTGAAAGAGCACATACTTTAACATTTCGCTCTAATTATTTAGAGGTACTGATATGAGAGTTTTATTAAGATGACACAGATAGGTGTGTCTTTTTAGCTTTATAGTGGAGTCTTCCCAAGTTGTGCCTAAGGACTGAATTATTCCTAGTGGGATGGCAAGATAGAATGCCACTGGCCATAGATTGTTACATTCAGACTAAATACTTGTGGAGTTTTTTAGTTCCCTTTTCTTTTTATGCTTTCAGATTTACTTGTTGCCTTTGTCTTGCTTTTCCACCAACAGGACACTAGAAGTTACTTGCCATATTTCATCATCACTGAAAAAGTTAGCACTTATATGACACTTTCTTTAAGTACCGGTGTCCTCGTGACTACTGTTTCAAGGTCTTTATAGATTCAGATGGATATTATGACATGAATTTCTCTTGATTCATCTCTGCAGCTGTGAGTTCTAGAAACACTTTTTTATTAAATCAGCAGATTTTGAAAAAGAAATTGAAACCTTTTATTTAACTATGAAGACTGATGCAAACATTTTATCCAAGTATAACAATTTCAAGAGATTTATTAGGTTTATTTTTATCATTTTTATAATTATCTATAACTCTAAATCTCAACAAAGAAGTTCTAAACTCATAATATGTTTTCAATGCTATTACAAGAAATCCATTTAACAGTTTTGTAGTATTCTAAAACAAAATATGTACAGAAACAGCTTTTCTGAAGTTAGTTAGCATAGAAAGGAAGAAGAATAATAAAATCCTTCATGAGATCATACTTTATCGATCTAATCAGCCTAAAACTGTATGGATTTTTATGTGGCTACATTTCTATTTTATTTAACTGAAACAAATGTCTAAAAAATGTATGAATTATTAATGTTTAATTTTAACATTGTTTGGTTTTTTTTTTCTTGTAGTGATCTCAATGAAACAAATCATCCACTTCAGGCACAGAAATTACATAAATCAAGAGGTAAAATAATTTATATGAATAATGTGGCTCAAACATTTCCTTACAGTGCTTAAAATCAGTTCTATGCTCTTCCAACTACTAAGTGCAAAAGGAAGTGGACCAGTACAGTTAAGGTAATTATCTGGCTCGTTAAGGAAACAGTTTTTTAGATATGAGAAGACTACACTCTGTTGTTCTTATGTCCCCAGAGAAGAGGAATAAGGAAGATCACAAAATTGCTCCTATTTGCAATAGAAGACTGAGGATGACGGTGGATGATGGAATGGTTTTTCAAAGGTGAAAGATAGTGAACTGAAGCCTTTTCCATTGTTTTGTTTGGGATTTTTTCATCCAGTCAAAATGAAAATATTTAATGCTGCAGGAGGTGGATTTATACCTTTATCTTCTTTCTCAGTTGTGAGGAAGGCAAGAGCTGTGTCCTGTCCTTGATATGTAGCAGCCAAGGCATTAGCTGGTGTTTGCAACTGTCATACAATCTTCTTAGAGAAGAGGAAACTGAGAAGAGGAAACCAAGCAGAGGAGATGGAAACAAATTGCTTAGGTAAACTCCTTGGTGTGGGCATAGGCAATCATGGAGCATATGTTCTAATCTTTGCTATCTCTGTAAATCACATCAAGATTGTCAGACTAAACATTTATGTGGTCTGCAGAAATCTTCTTTTAATGATGATTCTGTAATCTTCTCTCTCTTGGTCTCTTTTCTTTGGATATCCTTTGGCAGACAGTGACTCTGCAAGCAAGATAAACAAAACTTAAATAAAGTACAATTTTTAATTGGCTAATGCTCAAAGAACAAGTGTCTGGAACTAGTACCTTCCAGACCAAGCATTAATTTGCTCACAAAGCCCAATGAGACAACCAACAAATCACCGCGACCAGGCAGTCATCTGGGAAAAGATCAACCTCCACTGCTGTTAGGAATACATTCATCACCAGTATCCTGTTCTTTGAGCATCTTTTAAATGTTTTATATTCTTTGAGGTACATATTTTTCTTCTTGAGTCCTTGAGCTGTTAATGACTGCTGTCTCAACAATTACACTATTATATTATTTTTTTACCTTTTTTTCATCTTACACAGCTTTAGCTTGTCTGCTTTCTTATGCTATATCAACAATTTCTTTCAGCAAAACTGAGCCAAGACCATGCAGCTGTGCTATACCAACAAATCCTTTGTTTAAAGGACCCATCTCAAGTCAGCAGAGAGGTAAGCATCTCTGTTCACTGAGCCCCTTTTAGGCTGGAGAGGGTAACTGAAATGAACAAACAGTACCAGACCTCTGTAAAATGAACAGAGAAACTATGCCATATGGACTATAGAAAAGTCCTTGTTATACATTTGAAACTCCTAGTACAGATTCTGTAGTAATCACTCTCCTGGAGACTAGCATGCTCTTCAGTAGGATGTTGACAGCCTCAAGAAATGGGCAGACAGGAACTTGAAATTCAGCAAAATGTGAAGTCCTGCATCTGAAGAAATAATGTAGTATACCTAGTACATAGAAATCAGCTTTGGAGAAAAGACCTTGGGGGTCCTGGTGACATGAATTGCAAGTGTGCCCTTGCAGGAAAGATGATTGACAACATCCTGGGCTGGATTGACAACACTGCTGCCAGCTTCCAGCAGATAAAAGGAATTAGTACTTCCCTTTCCTCTCCCATCTTTCAACAGTTATGGAACAAAATTTAGAGTACTGTGTCCAGTACTGAGCTGTCCAGTAGAAGAAAGACATTGACACACCAGTGAAAGTCTAGTATAAGGCCACTAAGATAATCAGGTGTACATAACAGTAGAGGATTACCTGAGAAAACTGGTATTTTTAAGTCTTAAGAGCAGAAAGCTTATCAGAGATTGATCAGGATACTCTCTTCCTAGTTGAAGACTCAAAAGAGGGAGGGGAAAAAAATCTTCTTTAGGGTGCCTTGCAATAGAACAGTAGAAAATATATACAATTTCATCATGGGAAGGTTTGAACACATTTAAGGACATTTTTTTCTTTATCACGAATTTGGTCAGTTGCCCTGTTCTCCAATATACTCTTGGAGATATTTATTCAAAATTTGTCTGGTTACAGTGTTTTGCAGTTTCCAGAACAGAGTGTACTTGAATAAGTGTCCGTTAAAGGAGAAAAATTGAGGCCCATGGGTATACTGAAAAGCCAATGAGACAATTCCTACTAAAATTTTAGGGACAAGCAGGGAGACAAGATGAGTTTGCAAAGAAAGTAGAATCATAGAATAGAATCAAAGAATCATAGACTGCATTGGGTTGGAAGGGATCTTTAGAGGTCATCTAGTCCAATCCCCTTGCAATAAGCAGGGACATCTTCACTAGATCAGTTTGCCCAGAGCCCTATCAACCTCTGACTTTTAATATCTCCAGGGATGTGGCCTCCACTACCTCTCTGGGCAATCTATTCCTAATATCCAACCTAAATCTATCCTTTTCTAGTTTAAAACCATTACCCCTCATCCTAGTGCTACATGCCCTATAGCTAGTTCTTCCCCAAAGTATTCGATAAGGTAATGAAGTGAGAGGCATAGAGGAGACAAAAAGATATTAAAAGTTACTAGTTTAAATAACAGTTTTCATTTCCATGTTATCAAATACCTGTTCTACACTATTTTAACAAATAGCTCTGCACATGCAATATGGATAGTAGACTACATTTCCTGATACATCCTCATGATTTTGGGAATCTCCTAAATGGATTCTTCATTCCTTATTCAATTCTACATGTCTCAAATTCTGCTGAATGCTTTTTCCTTCAACTCTGGATGGATCTTACATAGCTCACATAGAGAAGATGACCTTGGTCAAGAGATTTATTCACCTTAACAGGTCTGCAAGCTCTTTAAGCCTCGAGGGCTGTCATGGTTGAAAACCAAATAAGTTCAATGTTCTCATCCCTGTTCTCCCTCTAAAGTAAGCTGTTAACAAGCAGTTTGTTTTAAATCATGCCAAAATATTTTTCAGCTCAGGAAGTTGTTCAATGCTGATCTTGATGGTAAAGTAATATGATGTGAAATAGATCTCATTGTGACTTAGGTTAGCAAGAAACATTAGTCTTGTCCTCTCTGAAACTGGATGTTGGAGAAATATGACCTCGTCCTATTGAAGCTTTGGAAATGTCCAAAAGCAGAACCAAAGTTTCATTCAAATAGTCTACCAGAAATCTTATGTTCACTGAATCAGTGTCATTATTGTCTTCCCTTTTTTACTTGCACTCTTTTAACTCATTATCAGCCTAGAATGTAGCTGGTTTTTTTGGTTTTGGGTTGTTTTTTTTTAAATTTTATACACTGACACTGTATCAAGCAAATAGCAGCTTTCCCAGAATAAGTCATAAAACAAAGAAATATTCTATAGAAAGGAAATATTATTAAATTTCCCTTATCACTGTATTGTATACAATACAATACAAGATATTCTTAGTCACCCAATTAAGGACTTTTATTCCCAGAAATACAAGAGTGAGAACACATGACTGAAGTAAAGAATCTTAATTTTATTGGTCCAGTCATCCTTCTGACACTATATTTCTTCTACTTTACTTCTGAAGCTACCCTGTATATTCCATAGTGGAGAAGAACACCATAACACTGACAGTTACTATTGATCTTATCCACATATGTATGTAGTGGGAGCCTATCAGAGGTAAGGTGGATCATGAAAAGTACTTGCCCCATGCCTGTTACACATACAACACAGAGAACAGCTGGTGTTGCACAGCCAAACACAACAACTACCCAATAAATATTCTTTAGTATAAACTTTAATATAAGTACGTAAACAATGTAGAACATCAGTAGAGGTAAATAAGGTAGTGTTGAGTCAGTCTTGGATTTAGAAACAGTATGATTATATTTGTACAGTCCCTCATCTAACTACATGGGCTGAGATTCAAGTCTCATTAGCCCAAGCATTGCACTGTATCAACAAATCTGTACTGGCTGTGGAAGCCTCAGCTGCTATCACTATTCACTATTGTGTCACAATGCCTGAATATATCAGCTCTGGCTGTTTTCTTCAAGCTGTACTGAAAGTACAAAGCTCGTGGATTCCAATAGTGAACAGAGGAAAATCATACACTACAAAAACAGCAGATATGCAAAAATAGTTAGTTAAAAGCATACTGTATAGGAAAAAAACACACCAAAACAAAACAACCTTTATAGTTGCAATTCTTATTTTGAAGAAGCACGTATAAGAAGTTAATTATTTCAAAAAGTTAGTACAGAGAACACCTTACCTGTCACAGAACATACTCTAAGCAAACATCAAAAAAGATAAGAAGCAAAGTCCCTACAGATCTAAGATGACATAAAAGAAGAAGCATTTAGTAGAGAAGCAAGAGAAATATTGTATCCTTGAAATAAGTCATAGGAAGAAATTGGAAGAAAATCACACGATTCTCCCAAAAAATGAAGTATTTTGTAGAGGTGAAAGCAAAGTTCTTCTGAGCATAAGCAACAAAACCCAGCTGAAATGACCAAAGAGGCATGATATTCTCAAGTTTACATTAAAGATACATTTTTTGCTTTTGTATCTTACCAGTGTTTTGCTCTTCTGCTGCTATTTTTAGTGCTCTAACCCTATATTCACCTTCAAAATAGTTTGATTATTTTTAAAACTAGCAGTTAAGAATATATTTTCTTCTTTTTTTCCACAAGTATATCTCTTTAAAGGGATACTGGCCTGAAGCCCAGAAGTAACACTACAGCCCTAGGCTAATAAATCATTATTAATCAGATTGTTTGTACCACTGTAGCAGTGTTAATTTCCTTTTAATATGTTTGTGTCCAGAGAACTCAAAGCAGTTTCTTTCAGCTCTCAGGTTTTCCTCATTTCACTTGCTGAATTCATAAAGGACAATGCCCCATATACACAAAATTTGAGGTTCCATTGGCTTATTATATGATTCAACTTTGTACTTCTTGTTTCAAAACATAAATTTGAAAGAAAATCTAAAACTACACCAAAAATGCTTCTGTTTTATAGATGTGTATCCAAGAAACAGTTGTTCATAATCTTAATTCCTCTGTGTTTGTTGTGATAATAACAATCTTGAATTTCACTAGTGCTGAAAACACCTTTGGACTTTACATCTTCTCAGCTCTTTTTCCCTGTTTCTGTTTATGTATGCTCACATACTCTTGAAATATTTATGGAAAAATTTTGTCTTCAGAATGTGTAGAATGTGTTCCCTTCTATAGTAAAATAAATGAACAAGACAAAAAAAGGGTATATGAAATCATTGAAGAGATTATACCCTAAAATAAATCAGAATATTTTAAGAATAAAGTAATGAATCCATTTCATTATTTCTTGCAATGAGAACACCAATCTGAACATTGGAAAGTTCAGAATGTAATGCATCATGGACTTCCATACAGAGAACAGAAAAGCAATTCTAATAAATAGGCAGATCATATAAAAATGATTTGTATCAATATCTATCAGTCTGAACTCTGACAGTACTGCACCCACTGTTTCCCCCAAAGTAGGCAATAATGAAAAAGTGTCTCTTCCATTTATGCATTAATTTTAGGACTGATTGCACCTAACCACATTGAATCTGTCCACATCCTTATCAAGCATGGCAACTAATGATTGCAATTCCTGTCATGTAGATCAGTGCTTCAACATCCGGTTGGAAATTGTCAACTCTGCATACTACAAATCTATGTTCTGTCAATATTACGAATGGATAAGTAGGCAGGTGCCATTTCAGAACTCCTCTCATACTGCTTTAAGTTGTGCTGAGCCATTTTGTCAAATAAAGCTCAAAAAAATTTTGCCAGATTTTTCTTTTTAATACATATATTACATTCATACATTAGTGTTTCTTTAATCTTACTGATTTAAAATCAAAGTTCTCATCATGATCTATTATGTATCCATCTGTCTAGACATTCTATTTTGAAAAATACCTATTCAGTCCAAATTTGTACTTTTCAGCACAGTACAACTTTAAGGTACAGTGTCCCAAGTCAAAACACTGGGAAAATACCAGATTTATTTGCTGTACTCAGTTAAGCAACTCATACACAGGGGATACGTTATGGATCTTACTAAAACCAAACTTAAACTTTTTTTTTTTTTTTTTTTGTTTTCTTCACCTTCCTCATTAATGAAGATGTTAGAGTGGGGGGAAAATACTGGAAAAATATACATGAGGAATAAACATGTGGGAGAAAAATGACATTTACAGCATAAACTGCTCTGTAATTATTATAAAGTAGTAAATGCTACAATCACATAAAACGTGATCAATAAATTGCATAGTGTTAATCATGTCAAATAAGGAACATTGCAGACAATCTAGAAAAGGTCAGTGATGATTTACTTACTAGAGTAAAAATATACTTGACAACAGAATGCTAGCTTTTCTGAAGAAATGCACATTAAAAAAGTTAGAGAGAGAGAATGAATGCTGTCAAATTAAGCAAGAAAAGTACTTACAAAATAGGAATGACAAAGAGATAATCACACTGACATCAAAACATGTGCATAAAATAGCATCTACTATTAAAAAGTGTGAAGAGTTTTGTTTGTAATGAATATTTTGACAGATATGTCATACAGGTTTCACCTCTCCTCCAAATTTCCCTTTTATTAACCCAAAAGAACAAATGTAATACAAATGTTTTTAGTAGCATAGTAAATGCATGTATATGTGCATAAATATTTTAAGATGTGCATGTGCTTTCCAAGTTTTACTGATGGCTAGAGAGTATGCAGTCTGGCCTTTTATGTCTTTTCTGATTTGTTTAATTTGTTAAACTCCTACCTCTGGTTTTAACATATCCCCTGTAGGAATCTTCCATTGGATTTCTCTTTCCAAAAGATGCGGGATATTCTTTAGCTACTTAAAAGATGTTGATCTAAGCCTCAAAACCACAGTGTGAACAAGTACCCTTTTCAGGTCATGGATTTTTCAAGCAGAGAAGCAAGGTCTGTAAATATTTTTATTGGATTTTTTTTTTCCAGATGGAAAAAAAAAAAATGTTCTTACTTCTATGCATTTTAATTTGTGACATGATTTGCTTCACGCTAATAGAATAGCAACCCAAGGTAAAAACTGTGTTTCAAATAAATAGAACTCAACACCAATCCATAAATATGCATATATATTTATATATATATATATTTATACATATATGTGCATGGGTGTGTATCTGTATTTACATATATGCAATCTTACTGACTTTTAAAGTCTGTGGTGGGTTGATCCCTTCAGCACCCATCCCAGCCTCTTGCTCACTCTCTTTTTCTGCAGGATGAGGACAAAATAGAACGGAGGCATGAACACTTTTGAATTAAGATGACAGTTTAATAAGGAAAGCAAAAGCTGTGCAAGAATCCAAAGCAGAAAAAGGAATTTTTTTCGGTGCCTGTCAGAAAGAAGATGTCTGGATACTTCCTGGGAAGTGGGTTCTCAGCATGCATAACTGCTTGGGAAGACAAAGAGCACAACCATGAACTTACCTTCTTCCTACTCTTTCCTCTGAGCTTTTTATTGCTGAGCATGATAGCATACAATATGGAATATCGCTTTGGTCAATTGGGTCAGCTATTTCAACTGTGTACCATCCCAACCTCCAACCCACCCCTAGCCTACTTATTTTGATGGAGTATGAGGTGGAGGGAGAAAGTGTTAACACTACGCAAGCAGTGCTAAGCAATAGATAATAGATTGGTGCATTATCAACATATTTTTATCCCCAAATGCAAAGCACAGCATTCTTTCTGTGAAGAAAGTTCATTCCAGTCAGACTCAGTTCAAAGCCTCATTTCATACTTGCAGATGTATGGAAAGAGTCAAATCTTATACTACCTCCATCTTTCAAATTATTACTGTTTAGCACAAAAAGAAAATTACGAGACTAAGTCAAGAGTTAATCTATCAATAATAGTAAACCAAGAAAAAGTTGCCAGTTCTAGTCAATTTTTTTGTAGTGAAATTTGGTAATGGAAACCAGAAAAGAACAAAAGACTACAGGAAGTGAGATGTGTACTACTGTGTTTGTTCAGGGTAGTGGGACAGCCTGATGAGATCTTACTGTTTTAAATTCCATCTAACTAACAGGTAGAAACAGTGGAACTAGAACTGTACAAATATACTTTGTAGTATTATATTTAACTTAAAATTTTAATACGTAACTATTTTATACATGGTAAACATATGTAACAAAAACACAGTCTTGCTGGCCATGTTGAAAAGTAGGTGGACATTACATGTTCATATAAAAGAATGCACAGTGGAGTTTTCAGGAAACCTTTATTACAAATGGGATGTTTTTTTTTACGAGAATCTGAAGTAGTAGTACTATTGTGTTTGTCTTATCTACTCTTTCAAAAATATTTCCGTGTTGTTTAAATTTAACGCACTCTTCTGTGATTCTGGAAAGACAGCAAAAATACAGATAACTAAACTCTCAAATCACTTCTAGAATCATATGGATTTACACTTGTAAAGTCTCAATCTTGCAATAGCAAAGTAGATACTCTTGCATACTTTAGTGCCAAAATAGGTAAGGAGATTTCCAAAGAAATCTGGGGTTCATTACTTTCTGTCAAGAGCATCCTTCCATTATACTATAAAAAAGGGGTAATTCTGCCCCTTATTGCCAAGGTCCACAGATTAGTGCAGCATTCGTAGTTCAGAATCATGAACAAGTAATTTGAGCAGTAGAGGGAAACAACTGAAAGAGTAAGTATTAAGACTATATTACAGTATAGACTTATATTTTCCTCTATGGCAAAACAGAATCTCCCAGAAATTCCAGCTAAAGATCTATACTGCAGCTGAAGATACCTTTTGGAGATTTTATTGTTGTGCATGTTTTGAGAGAAGGAAAAAATAACTGTCAAGACAGTCATTAAGGCAGATTAGATAGTAGTTAAAATAAAAATCAAGTTGATTTTATCATTCTTTAGTCTACTTGTAATGATAAATATGTTGTGGATAATAAAAGGAATAAAAAATAGACCAAATATAAACTCTTTAAAAGCAAAAGAACAACTAATATAAGAATATCGAAAGGTCACTGGAAAGTAATTTGATGCTTTAAGCATATTTGAAGAATGTTTCTGTTATTAAGAAGTTTATCAATTTTAAACATCTTTAACAATGAACACTTAGTCATAGGGAAAAGTAATAAACAAAATTTTTAATAAATAATCTGTGATTTTGTAAACAGGAATAGTGTAAAATATTCTCCTCATGGTTCCTTGGCTGGTGTTTTTTTTTTTGAACACTCAAGTATCAAAACCTTAAACAGAGCAAATAGCTCACCTCTTTCTTCTGAAAGTAATTAAAGATAAACATAAATGTGCTCTACAACTGTCACACAAGCAGAGGAATGGAAACAAGATTTCCAGTAACAGAAAGAAGAAATAAGCTTTTCTATTATTAGAATTATGTCAAACATACATAGTGCTTTCCTCTAATGTGGATGAGTCAACATCAGTAGAAAAGTTTTTCCACTCGCTTTAAATGTAGCGTCCAAAAAAGATGTAGAAACTTAACTATAGTGACACTTGGAAGGCCTTTGGAAATTTTTTTGTGTGTCATGTGGTCCCCAGTGTCCTTATTTCTGTTATGGGAATGGAGTTTACAACCAGTTGATTCTTTGTCACACAGAAAACTATGGCTTTGCATTCTAGGGCTAAGTAAAGAGGAGAAGATAAAATTTATATGTGCACAGCGAGAAGTTGAGCTTGGGAAGGAAAGAACAAAGGTTATGTTAACGTGCAAAAATTCTGGCATCTTTGCTTACTACAGAAAACCAGACAGATCTTCCCTTACAGAGATGTTGCAGGTGGTGAAACAGTATTTTCTTTGCACAGATGTGAGACATCAGCCTAACAACCAAATTTTCTTGAAGCAGAACCAGAGAATTCATAATATTAATTTTTAGGTTCATCAACTTCACAGATAACAGAATGCCTCTAGTGTAGCACCGGGGGACATTTTGCTAAGTTTTAAATCAAATTGTTTGGGTTTCAGTCAAAGGATAGATGTTGAAGTACAAAGTACAATGCAAGAGCTTTCCCCCCACACTTTTCGGGGGAGGTAGGGGGATAGGATAGGTATAAACTGCATGTGAGTAATCTAGTTAAAAATTAACTCAAATCTCTTTATCTCACTTTAATATCTTCAGAAAAGTTGTCAGATACACAGTGCGGTGCACATTCACGGCAGAGCTGCTGAAGTAAGAACCTACCTTTCAACATGGCCAGCCAGACTATGGTATTTTTAAAGACAGATATATTTACCATATATAAAATAATTATATACCAAAATTATAGGTTAAATATAATACTACAAAGTATACGTGCACTTATGCAATTCCAGTTCTACATTTTTTCCAGGAAAAAAATAACAAAAGAAAGATTTGGAGAGAAATAATTACATGGAGTACACAGAACAGGGACATTAAACTGTTTAAAGGTGTGGAAGAAAGGACAAATGTTCAGTGGAACTTTGTAAATAAACTACTGGTATAGTATATAGAACATGATAACAAAGTAAGTTATCTTTATAAACTTCTTGAGAAGCATTAAATAGTTCCTGTTCCTTCTAATTCAGAGGCATTCAGAAGGTCATCTGCTTGACCATTTGCTTCTGGAAACAATTTATGTAAGTGAGGAAATTTTATGGCCTTCAGACCTGCCCACTATAAAATTTTGAATTTATTTTGAAGCATAATTTTTGACTGCTAAACTTGGAAGGCAAAAGTGTCAATGGTTCAGGATTATGAAAGGTCTTTCACTCTGTCATTTAATGTTCATGACTACAAGGGTAATAAAGATATATAGAATATATTCAGAATGGGAACAACAGTCAAAACTACTCAACAACTCTCCATTATATTCTGTCCTGGTAGCTTGCGTGCCCTGACACCTCAGAACAATTTCAGTCTGGCACACTATGAGTGATAGTGGGAAGTTAGAGATGGGAAAGTTGGAACCACTGGAAATATAAAACTAAAAATTCAAATAATAAAAAAACTCAGAAGTTATTTTAAAAGAGAAAAATGAGAAAGGAATATGAATGAAAAGAAAGAAAAGAAATTATTGAGGAAAAAAGGACTAGAATTACTGGTCATTTAATAAGAATGGTTTTTCAACCAAAGAAATCAGAACATTTTTACCAAACAGCAATTGTCTTCTACTGTCCTATCCTCAAATATTTATAAACTATCAATATCAATATGACACTTTATATGTTTTGCTGCTTTTTCCTATTGCTATTGATATTACAATTCACAGTCAATAGTGACATTTAAGCTTTTTGAAATATTTTGATTTGTACCTCTGTATAACACTTTCTATGGGAAACATAACAGTGCTGTATGATGAAATAAAGTATTGCCTTGTCAACATATACTTGTGATTACCTTGTATGAAATACATACTGTATTATGTCCACACACTGATAACATAAAAAGAGGGAAGAAAGTATTACCCTACATGGTTTCCCTTCCACGTTCTCCAAGATCCATGTTACTACATATTGAAAAGTAGTTTCTCAAGCCCTAACATGACTTCTCACATATCAACAAACTAGATTCCTCCACTATCATAATATTATTTCTAAATTAACATTACTTCATTGTGTAGTCACCACGTGTGGCGCAGAGTCAGTTTAGCAAATCCAAGATATTTCTTCCATTATACTTGACCTAGAAGACAAATTTCATGAAGTACTATATCACAAAAGACCTCAAGTATATATGTATGTACATAAATATAAATTGTTATGGAATAGATACAGTACATAGCATGTCAGGTATACAGTATACAGTACATAGCTGTCAGGTATACTGACTATAACCCTAGAAATTTTAACTTGAAGCAAGGAATTTCAATGTAGCTATCAACAGATTTCCTTAAATTAACCTGGAAAATAAACGAGGTTTTGAGGAACAAAGAGAAAACTAAAATAAATTAAACCAGTAAAATTCTAAAGTATTTTAACTGTGGAAAGCAAATGTTATATAACCAGAAATGGTAGAGTAACAGCACATAAATACTCAAGCCACTCATTCATGTTGCTATCAGGTAGTGTATATCATGTGGGTGCCTTGAATGTCTCCTGAGATTATACAAATCAGGGATAAATTATTCACTTGCATGCATTTTGAAGAATGGTCTCACATGATTTACAAGCAATAGTCCCAATTAAAGAATAATGAAGAGTAATGAAAAGAGAGTCTTCACAGACATGACTCTCCGTCGCTTTAGACTCATTTTTTGAAACTCTTATATTTTCTTTTTTTTGGCACTCACTCAGAAGTGTCTTTATTAGTCCCTATTTTCCAACAATATTAGGGATACAATGAAGTAAATGTGGACAACATACCCTTAATTCCACTTTGTACAGACATTAATATCACCTCTACTTGAAAGCATTTCAAACAACAGTCACCTTACTGGTATAACTAAAGTGTACTATCCTTTTAAAAGATAAATCTAGAGTACTTATAAAATGTTTTAAAAATATGGTTCTTAAGCAACAAAAAGAATACAGTAACTACTAATAGAGTAACAGTAAATAGCAACATGGAAACAAATGAAACCTTTCCATTAGGTATTGTCTAACTCTGTAGTAAAACAATATATAAATCAATGTCCTGTTTTTTCTACTCTTAAAATTTAGATTTTTTTATTTGGCTTTTCTCATTTACACTATGGCTTTTACTATATCGGCTGCTAATAACAAACACTATACTAAATGCCAAAAGGCAGAAATCATGAAGTCTGATGAGAAAACTTCAGTTTTCAGTTAAACTTCGGGAAAAGAAAAGGTCATATAAGGATTACTTTTCTGTCAGCTGAAGTTTGACTAAATCTAGCAGAAACCCAGGCAAATAAGTGCTTGAAAATTAATATATTCCACAAAGAAATGGAGTATGCCATTCTCCCCATCTTCTAGGCACATGCCTCAATCAATGTTGTAATACAATGTGAAATTGCTCACTTGCTCAGTTGCCCTGACAATGAGAGAAATAAAAAATAAATTTTATTAGAAAAGTTTGGGTTTGGGTTGTTTTGGTTTTTTTTTTAACCTTCAACAACAGCTGTTTGTTCAAGGGAAGCAAACCAAAAAGGATCATCTGATACATATGATTTATTTTAGAGATCCATAACATACACACAAAAAGGTTTACTTATAATACTATTGATAGAAAATTATTTATATGTTAAGATGGAATACTAACACTATGAAATTCAGTTACAGAAATACTATAACACTTAATCGCTATTCTCAGAAGTAAACAAACAAACTAACCTTTTGAGTCATTTGATCTAATTAGAAGCATTTGATACAATGCTTCTGACTTCTGAATCACTAACGGAAGAATGCTCTCAAAAAATATTATAAACAAAATCCAAACTGAGGTCAGTTAAGACATTTTATCTTACTAGACTTCTAAACATCTAAAATTAACTTTGTAAAGACTTTCAAAACATTGTTTTGAAAACTTGACTCAAGAGAAGAATATCTGAGTTTTTCTCAGAGATTTCAAAGGAAATTGGTGTATTAGAGCTACTAAACTTTGCTTACCGTACTATTCTTTAACTTGAAAAATTATAAATAACACTCCCATAGATAAACAATATTTTTAAAAAAAAATCTGTTAATTCTATTATGAATATAAATTTGAGAGACGTAAGTAGGAATTAATTACAAAACTGCAAGTTAATGATTCTTCTTGCAGGAGGGATCTTGAAAAAGTCATACTTCAAAGGTAGAAATATGACCTGGACTTTTCTTATATTTTACATGAGAGTATGCATATAGACACTTTCCTGGACATTGATTTCCATGCACACACTGAAATGTGCATACGTATACAAAAGGTATATTAGAAAGAGTGGATATATTTTAACTTGCCTCAGTAGAGCATACCTAAGGATTTTTGAAACAGCATTAGAAAAAAAATCTAGACTGTTTTTTAGGTTGTTTCATCTTGGAAACCTTAAAACTTTTTTAAATATGTAGAGATTAATGTTCTACTGATTCACTGCTAATATCTTTTAGTGTTTAACAGTGCGATTCAAATAATTACACCTGGCTGTTACTCATGTATTACAACTATCAGAAGAGCTTGTACAAATCCGCATTAATTTGCATTAACTGCAGTTACAAAGAACAAATATACATTAATATAATTAATACAAATTACTGTAGATGTACTGTGAATACATATTTTCCTTCTATTTGCTGTTTTATTGATGCCTAAATACTGTTGATAAAGGTCATAAAATAAAATACTTCTGTTCCATATTAAGCTTCATGACATTCTGATTAAGAGGTAAAGTCAATACAGAATCAACATGCAGGATGTTTTGAAAAGCTAGTTACTGAGAAAACCTATGAAGGATTGTCATGAATTCCAAAACACTGACTACTTAAAGTCTAGAAGGTATTAAAAAAAAATGTATGCTATATTTTAATATAGTCCATTTCGTTCACATTTACTTAGACACAAGGTGCTACCCAATTCAGTCCTGTGGCCTGCATTGTGCCACATATGAGACTCGATTACAGTGTTCCTTCTGGCTTTATGACATAGGAAACCATTAATATCTGCAGAATTAAGTAGTTTTATGTGTGGTAGTTAAAGACTTGCATGAGTGCATTAAAGGAGGAAAAAAACTTACCATATTTCAATGTAAAATTCTTTCTAATGAACTCTTCACATAAGTAAAGATAATAAATAGAGTCTTCAGAAAGATAAAACCTTCAGAGTACCTTCTCAAGTTCCTTACCTTGGGAACTGACTAATTCAGAAGCTTAATGGAACCAGTTTCTCCCAGTAGCAATTTCCCCTGTCAGGGGAGAATAAATATTCATAAAGCAATTTGTGTTATGATACATTGATAAGCCTAACTTTATCATAACTATTTCAGCTGCTTGATTAGATTTTCACTGCATATTTATCTTTACATTAAATCTTTCTATACTCTTAAATAACCTTATAAAAATTACTTATTCAAGCAAATAACTAGCAACTTAATATATTGTTTAATTCTTTACAAACACTAATGACACTATATGTTAAAAATACTGGAAATGCAAAACATATCATAAAACTAAGTGAAAAATTTAACCCAAATTGTATGTAATATTTCTTCAACTAATATTTTCAGAGAACTTTTATGTAATGAAACCTTGACAAACTAAAACATGTTTGGTGGGTGTTTTTCAAAAAGTATCTTCTTTCCCCTCTTCTAAATGTTTTAATGTTTTTTAATGGAAACATTTTGCTACCATATAGCCCACAGGTGGCAACAAATTTCATTTCAATAAACTTTATTATATTCTTTTTGTTCAAGTCTCAGTCATGCTCCAGAATGAAGCATTATTTCACTCACTGCTGTAGTGAAATAATACAGCAAATAAAACATATCCATTATTCCCTTCTGGTATCAGTAGGGTGGAAAAAGGGTATTTTTAATTCTATTTGTTTTTCCCACTTTCTCATGTTCAAATTCTCTTTCTGTTAAAAGGACCCAACTAATAAACAAACCCAAACTCCAAAAGAACAAATCACTTAAATATAAACAATAAAAGACTCAAACACAGGAAAAATCAGAGATATTTTTTTTTTCCTGTCTGTCATTAATCATTCTCTTTTAAAGGGAATGAACAGTATTTATGTCTGTGAAATATTTAGTACACTTAGTATTAGCAAAAATAAATAAATAAAATAATTCTTTATCATTTAATGATTTTTTTGGAAAAGGTAAGTCATCAGATCAGATTATTCTTGTCTAAATTTGGACTTATGCATTTAGATGATTATGTGTGACTGCAAACCTATACTTCCATTACACTGAGTGGAGGCCTGGTCATATGGTCATCTGGAGAGATTTTCAGCTCATCTGAAAACAGAGTTTAATACTTGATCAGCTCAGTACTTATTCAGCCCTTGATTTCACTCATTGAATTGATTATGTCTCCAATGACCATAATGGGAATTTACACACCTACCTCATGTCTTCTCACCCAGACTTTAGACACCTACAGTTAGCCAAGATGAACCCCATGCACAAAGATTTAAAAAGGACTGTTATTTTATACTGACTGAATATTTTCAGCAATATTTCTCATGTTTGTGTTGAAAGTGAGTTCTATAGTTAATGTTATTTAAATCATATTTCCTCTTCCAGTGGAAAAATAATCTAAGAACAATCACTTATATTACTTCAAATACTAAGCTTCGATTTCATATGCTGTACCAAGGCTATTACCTGAGTACTGTGGTATTTTATCAGTTTTTCTGTTGTACCATAGTCCAGCTGGAGAATTTCCAGCTGGGACTCTCTTTAAAAGCTCCTCTTGTACATGGCAGTGTTTTTCCTATGTCTGGCCAATTTCTTCCAGTTTTGCTATGTGTTTTTCATGCTTTTTAAGCTTAAAACCAGTTTAGATTATATGGTATAATTTAGATGGAAAACCTTTCATTCCTGCCAAATCTTTATGTCTTTTTCTAGAAATATTAAATTTAAACAAATATTTTATAATATTGTTCCACTGATCTTAATCACTTTCATCCCTGCTTATTAATTACGGGGATGAAAATTATAAGCAATCAAGCTATATTATTTTTTACATAGCTGTGTCAAGTTAAAAGTAAAAATAAACAATCAACAATGCATTCCTCTCTATAAATGCAAATAAAAGAGAGGGTGAGGCAGAGAAAAATGGTTTTCTTGAAGTTTACTTGGTCTTATCAATAGAAAATTAATTTAACCCAAATCTTCAGAGCAGGCAAAAAAATTACTGTGGAGTAAGACAAAATGCAAAATTGTCAGATTGTGTGTATTTTTTTCCCCTTCAGAAAAAAACTAGGTAGCCTATTCCCTTCTTCACTGAAAGAAAACCAAAAAAGTTACAGCATTTTTTTTTCCATAGACTCTCAGTCCATACACAGAGTTGCTCTAGAGGAGCTGGAGCTGGTGAGTTCACATGCTCATTGTTTTCTGCTATAACTTAGTCTTCTTCATGTCCCTTTGCTCACACCATATTAATGTTTTTATCTTTGCCAATACCTAACACAAGACACTTCATTATCCTGTGCTCCAAAATCCTTATGTAAAAAAAAAATGCCTTTTATACCCCCAAAACATATATGTAAATACACACACATATTGGAAAACCTAGCATTTAAAAAAAAAAAAAAGGGAGGGAGATTTAAATTACACATCCTTCACAAAACATGGAATTTCTGAATATAAGTACTAGTTAAGAGTTAAATGTTATTAACCACAATTTTTTTTCATATCTTCTTTAAAATTTTCAGATTTTCTTTCATCCAGGAATATCATTGGGTATTAAGTAATGCAACTACTTACCTCTCTCCAAACTGAAGTTAATTGTGAAGTTCTACAGAAGTGCACATAATGTTGTGAAGCATTAGAGCTTCACTTTCATGAGCAAAAGATAAGTACAAGTGATGTTTTCAAGAATATAACTGCAAATCTCTTGCAGTTTGATGTTTCCTAAATCAAAATAATACTTTATGTAATTTTTTCAAGTTTTTGTACTAATGTTTCATGTCTTTACACATTACTAAAACTTTTAAGTAATTAACACTACGTATTGGGCAGATGGAGATATTTATAGGAGTAAGGGCTTTAAAGATTAATTTGGCACTTTCTTGAAGAGTTTCTGAAAGTAGGCCTGTGTAGAATAACAATTATAACTTTTAAAACCTCACATTTTTAGAGATTTCAAATCATTACTAGTAGAAATTCAAAATGGGATGATAATACATTTTGCAGTAGTATTAAGAAAAACATTTTTCCAGATTTTTTGTATAAGGTATGTTTGAGTCATATAATATGGAAAGGGTAGTTAATAATTAGGAGTGTTGATGTGTACTATCATTTGCTTTAGATTATAAATAACTATTGGGTTTTTTCCATTAAAAAGAAAATCATGGTTAAATTGACTTTTTTTTTTTTTTTTTTTAAGTTTCCATGGACAGGTGCTTTCATAGTACCTGGAGCTCTTAGAGTTAGAATATTGTTTTTTTCTTCATCCCCAAATTTTCTTGACTTTGCACAGGACAAAAACAAGACATGACGTCAACTAATGCTACTTTTATATCTCCACGTAAAATGTCTTGCACCCCATGGAAGCAAGATAAGCAGGTCCAGATTATCATAAAATTCAACATTTATGGCCTGTTGTAGAAAATTCTATTCCTTTTTGCCTAGTAGATAGAGAATTCAGGATCTGAAGAAGAAACTCAGACATGCAATTCAGATTGAGTTTATGGTTTTTATAACTCTAGGAAATTTCTTTAGAAATAAATCCCATTGAATAAATCCTCAGGTCCCAACTCATCCAGATGACACTGGTTTAGATTTTGTAACAACATAGTGTTATGACAGTTAAATCTGCAGGCAAACAGCATACCATAACTTTTCAAACTGTGGGCTGGATAATGTAATGCTGTAATTTAACACAGATGAACTTCTGTATTTTTCCTAACAAACTGTGTGCTCATCCCACAATTTTTATCATCTTCTTTTCTGGCCAAGCATACTTGAAAATAATTTCCAATAATGCTTTTCCCACAGGTGTGAATGGTTTTCCACTTCCTTTAAGTAAAGGCCAGCATCATCTTCTTCTTGTGCCCAAGTATCTCAATATTTATGAAGGGTATGTGTTTCTCACTTCTTGGACTATTTTAATAATGAAGGTGTTTCTTCCTCAGAGACCAGGCAGTCACTACGTTCCTCTGCTTAGAGTGACAAAATAAATCAATGGTAAAAGGAAAACAAGTATTAGGTGTATGAGTAAATATTTTAAATTCTTCTGTAAAAATTGGTGAATATAAATTGGAATAAATTTACTGAGTTGATATTTGCCTTTCTACGTGCTGTCCTATCCCAGTATTTGAAATTGCAATTGGAAAAGCAAGCTACAGAAAGTTATTTCTCTGGGAATATTTAATAGTTCTTAAGCAGAAACAGTTGCCTACTGTATAACTAAGGTGAGTTCCTTAGCATGCTTCTAGTCTTTTAGGTGTTATTGTTGGAATGTTCATTCTATATTTGCAAACTCAGTATCATTTAACTAGCACCTTTATACAAACCCACCACACTCTTCAGAGTACTCTGATCCTCATCAGAGTCCCTTATAGTGAAAAACATCAGGTGCATGGGAATGAGAGAATAATGGTGGGAACTATAGAGGAAAAAGCTTCTTAAAGGAGTCATTATCAAGAAAACAAGAATTTCATGTTGTTCATTACTCACTTTCAACTGTCTTGTCATTACCCTTACAAAGACTCTCTCCAGAAATGCAGGAAAAAGCTGTTAAATTAGGCATGTGTTTTAAAAATTGTCATAGTGGTGTTTTTGTCATCGTATCTGAACACATTCCTAAACCCTGTTCATAAGCATACCTGAAAAAGGAACTCTTTAAAAACATGCTTCAGAGGCTTGACTGAGTCTTGTTAGACTTTGAATATTTCCTAGCTTGCAAGGAAATAGGTAGCTTGTTTAACCTGTAAGAACAGTGATATAGTATAAACCACAAACTTTAGTACTCCAGGAAAATTTAGTTTATGTCCAAATATCACCGAATCAACAGCTGCATGGGAAAATATAGGTTTGTTATAAAGTTAGGTTGGGTATCAGAAAGGGTATTGTCTAATGATTTCTGTAGTCTACCTTTCCCTTTCTGGACTTGGCTTCACTAATCAGTCAGCTGCCATGACTGTAAATCTTGTAGAATCTAAGCAATCACAGTATCACTGAGCATATGAAAACACTAAGCCAATTCTGCTAAACATCTGATGTGGTCTGTCTGTATGCATTTTTCCTTATGAAACAAGGTGAAAGTAAATTTAGCTACAATGACAAATAGTGCTTACACTGTTCTGTGATGCAATTGTCACACAAACAGGAAATGTTGTCAGGAATGTATAGCTTGAGTAGCAAATAGATAATCAAACTTGTGTTCCATGAATGCCAAGAAATACTACATGTAAATCTCAGTGAGGAAACAGCTGTCAAATGTCCATAATGCACAGGCCAACTTTTAGAAGCACTAAAACAAGAGGATAAGGAAAGAAACAGCTAATGTCTGGCAGATAAATGAGATACCTCCAATTAAAATAATAGTCACACTGGATAGAGAGATGGGAAGGGTAAGCTTCCTTCATAGGGAAAATGTTTTCAGTGAAGTAGGAGAATATGTGAGGAATCACAGAATCACAGAAGGGTAGGTGTTGGAAGGGACCTCTGGAGATCATCTAGTCCAACCCCTCTGCCAGGATGAAGGACTTAGGACTTTTTAGCCTAGAGAAGATTGAAAGAAGATCTTGTTAATGCTCATAAATACTTGAGGGGTGGGTGACAGGAGGATGGGGTCAGTCTTTTTTCAGTGGTGCCCACTGACAAGGCAAGAGGCAATGGGAATAAACTTGAATATAGGAAGTGACCGTGACCATGAGCAGTGTACTCTATCAGTTTTTGTAAAGTAAATGTAAATTATTATTTCTGTGAGTCTCTGTGAACTTCTGTCAATTCTAGCTAAACCTGGCAATAGTCAAATTGGAAGTACTATGAAATACTGGTTTTATCTAAGAATGATAATATCAGAAATTTTATTGTTATGTGGATTTATTGGTCCATGGAAAGTTGAGATTTCTGGAAGCCAAGTGTTAATAGTCAGTTAGGTAGATAGCTACAGCTGAAAAGGGTTCTCATAAAAAATGGTGTTGGGTGAATGTTGTGTTACTAATGGTGAACCAGAGCCAGAAGTGAAGAAAAAAAATCTACTGAAATTATTTTTAAAGTTTTGTTTTGGTTTTTTTCTTTTACAGAGTTATCTGACGTTATTTGGGTAAACAGACCTTTGATTACATTTTAAGTGCAAATCTATTTTAATAAGAAATTCTTTGGCCATAAGGTCCACTGATAAAATTTTGCTTTGTAGCTGCAAGCAAAAAAACAAAGCCATGCAGCCCAACTAGAACTCAGATTGGCCAATTCTGTGAAAGATAATAAAAAATCTCTCTACAGATACATTAACAGTAATAGAGTCGTGCACACAGGACATAACAACCCCATGCAGCGCTACAGGTTTGGGGGAGACTGGCTGTAGAGCTGTCAGGCAGAGAAGGACCTGGGGGTGTTGGTTGACTGCAGACTGAGTATGAGCCAGCAGTGTGCCCAGGTGGCCAAGAAGGCCAATGGCATCTTGGCTTGTATCAGAAATAGTGTGCCCAGTAGGTCCGTGGAAGTGATTGTGCCCCTGTGCTCAGCATTGGTGAGGCTGCACCTTGAAAACTGTGTTCAGTTTTGGGTCCCTCACTATAAGAAAGACATTGAGGTCCTGCAGTGTGTCCAGAAAAGGGCAACCAGGCTGGTGAAGGGGCTGGAGGACAAATCCTATGAGGAGTGGCTGAGGGAACTGGGGTTGTTTAGCCTGGAGAAGAGGAGGTTGAAGGGGGACCTTATCACTGCGCTGCCTACAGTTACATGAAAGGGTGCTGTAGAGAGATGGGTGTTGGCCTCTTTACCCAAGATGATAGGATGAGGAGAAATGGACTCAAGCTGTGCCAGGGCAGGTTCAGTTTAGACATTAGGAAAAAGTTCTTCACCGAAAGGGTTATTGGGCATTGGAACAGGCTGCACAGGGAGGTGGTTGAGTCACCGATCCTGGATGTATTTAAAAGATGCATAGATGAGATGCTCAGCTTTGTGATTTAGTAGAGGACAGGTATGGTTGAACTTGATGATCTCAAAGGTCTTCCCCAACCTACAGATTCTTTGATCATACTGTTGCCTATCATAAAGTTTTCAATTATTAGCCAAAATTATTTTGTAAAGTGAAAAAAAAAACATTCCTAAAAATGATATTAACAAATATATATGAATGTGTTTATACAGAGAGAGATTGATATAATTTATCTTAAAAGTTTTATACCTGTTCTGATGTTTTGAGAAGGGCAGTGGCTTGCTAGGTCTTAGTTTGCCTGTCTTTTTGCTGCCTTGGAAATAGAAAATTATAAGAATTTTCAGACAGAACTATGATTTTTAGTACACGTTAGCTTGGTTGGCACAAGGTGGCCAAAAATGACAAGAATTACTTCCCTGCTAAAGAATGTGTCTGCTTGCCAAATCTCTCTCTGACCTCATCAAGTCAGACACTACACCACACCAAGCAAGGAACCCATTCACAGCTGTTCCTTTTGAAAAGTATCCATGTGAAAGAGGTGAATCCAATTTTACGTTTTAGACTGGGTACCTCCCAGAATTTATTTGACTTGGGAGGAAACTCTGATGCTGATTTTAATTTTTTTTAAAGTAGTACTATAGCAAAATTCAGCATCCACAGTGCATCAGAATTAAAGATTCCAGATATCCTAATTTCTACCCAAACTAGGTATGTATATTTGCAAGTTTGTGGTTTTATTGCTTGATGCTATGACATCCCTTACATATCCACCTTACATAATGATTTTTATTACTTAGGCAGCAAATAGTTTTGATTTCTTATCATTTATTTTTTCAGTGTTCAAACTACAGTATTCAATTGCTGATCTGAATAATAAAAATATCCTTGGCTTTTAAACTCTTCTATGCGAGTTTTCAAAACCTTCAAATTCATTCACATTTTTAAAAAAATTAAAAATAAAAAACCAAATCCCTGATCATGCATATTGCAGAAGCAAGTTAAATCCAAAACAAGATCTTGGAACAAATTTCTAGTCCATTCAATGGCAAGTTCTGAGTCTGCACCTTACAGATGCAATATGCACCCAATTACAGAATTTAAACTGAGAAACAGGGCTCACATGATGGCACAACTAAAAAGAAAGTATAAATATAGCCACTGATCTTCAGCCCAATGCTGTCTGAGTATTTCATAAATATCAACATCCCGTGATGTGAGAATATAGCTCTATTATCATTTTACAGATAGAGAGCTGAAGCAAACAGATTTGAGGACATGGGGTAAAAGAAGATAGGGAGGCTCACATAAAGAAAAATAAAATGTGAAATTACTTTCTAATGGAATGCTCATTTGGGATATGTGAGAACACAGATTAATTTCTCTTATAGTTTGAAGCAACTTGAACCAAAATCATTCTACGTTATTTTAATATTGCTCTCTCAGTCTTTCTCGCAGAGTCTTCTCCTTTTCATGGGCAATTTTAGCAGTTATTGAATCAAAGACAGACAGAAAAACTTGTCTGTGCTCAGGCACTATTGTCCTCCTCTGCAATGTGGATGACCTTGGCTCAAATCCCTAGTCAGATTAAGGACAGAACTGAACCTTGTTTTCTCACATCTTTTGTTAATGCTTCTTTGTAAAGATCTTTAACTGTTTCAAAGCAAATTATCATTGGCTACAGTTGTACATGGGAAAGCTCAGTCTGCTACAGATCAGATGGCAGAATCTCAGATTGGATATTCAGAAAAGTTTAGACAACATGTCTTCCTTGATTTCTGTGGAAGAGGCCAGGAAAGTATTTAGTTCCTCAGTTCAGTATTCAACTGTCTTCATCACACGGCCACTTCATTTTTTTCCAAGCTTTTTCTTTTTCATCAACTGTACAACTACTCCAACACAGGAGGAAGGAGTCCTGCAGACAACCTGTCTTTTCTGTGGTGCTAAGGAAGAACCAAGGTAAATTATCGAATTTTGGTGTACAAATAAGACATTTTCATAAATGGTAACAAAAGCTGCTGAACCAAATTTTCAAAGGACTTCCCTTTTAGTTTGTTATGTTTTGTTTTAATCTAGTGATCATGGAAGCCAAAGAGAAAGAGATGAACTTTGAAATAATTCTTTATATTTACCTATATAATTGTTAGGATCTGAAAAAAATTTTTACAAGATAAAAAATCAAAATAAAACTTAGGCTACTTGTCAATTTGTATTAATCACAAGCACAGAACCAAGGGTTTAAAAAACCTCTCAGTATTCTTAAGGCAGTCATATTCTATTTTTCTTTTCTTAGTATGCTGCATCTTTTAAATACATGCTACATTTCTTTGTCATCTGGCTCTGTCCCATGTTGGAATTGCTCCCTGCTGTTAATTAGAGGTGACTGTGATTTGATTAATCTCAAACATGTGTTATATATGCACAATATGGAAAACTGTATTCTATATTTTTCTACTTAAAACATGCCTGAATGTAATGGAAATAAGCCAAACATTTTTTAATGACTCAGGACCTAATCTTATCACAATGAACAATATGGATACGATCAAAATAGGACATTGTAATCCATTTGAAGTGTTAAAAGTTCACAGAAATATGCACTAATCATGTACAGTATTCCTCAATATAATACTAACAGGATTTAAAATACGTGAATGCATACCATCTGAGCATCATTGTTATGTGTAAATCTGAAGTTCTCCACCTCTCTCTCCATTTCCACAAAGTTTTGTCTCAGTCTGACAATTTGCTTTTCCTGGTTCCACATTGTTGGTACCATTCCCATGTAGACTTTTTGAAGAAAAAAAGATCTAAGGAACTAGTAGTCAATAATGACTAAAACATTCCCATAGTATTTTATATAACTCTCGTTCTTGAAAGGTCTTCAATAATTAGAGTACAAATGTAAGCTTGTTTATTAGGACAGGATTATTCATATGCTAAGTTAAATTTTGAAGTTAGTAATTACACAGTTATGTAAGAAAAGCTTGCTATGTAGGGAAAGGTAAGCATATGATTAGATGTTTTTTAGCTTTATAACCATCTTTAAAAATCACTCCTAAATACAAAAGTTTTGAATACTTTATGTCACATTAATGTAAGTGCCTATGTGTTTTTCTGCAAAGAAAAGTACTGTGAGCATTAACAAAAGTTCTCTAAGAGATTTCCTAAGGTTATTCAAAAGAGATTATTTTAAATAAGTTAAATATAACAATTTTAATTTTAAAAAATGACAATTATTTAATTTTTTATCTCCAATTTATTTTTTAATGTAGGACTTCTTATTATAATTATTATTATACAGCCTCTAGTTGTAAGAGAAATATAATTCCGATTAATTTTTCCTACAGCTGTATACAAATCAATAACCGTAAGCACCCCAAAGGAAAAGATTACTGTATGGCCCTCAAAGTTCCTAATGAATGGCAATAAGCTGACTTTTCTCTAAAAACTATGAATCTTGTTTCACAATTTTGCTATTGAAATTGTTGTAGTCAGCAATTTATACAGCAAATATGAAGCCAATATTATGTGTAAATAATTTTTCATTACAAGAAAATGCCTTGCTCACCTTAGTGAACACACTTGACAATTTTAAGAATCAGTCTCTCTAACATATTTTGTTGAATGAAGCCTTCAGAGAAAGAAAACTTGAATGCTCTCTTTATATATATTAAAAAATAAGTATTTGGTGTATCCTTGAAATACTTTAGCTTTAATTCTTCTTCTTGTATAGTTTGAAATACAGATACCTTCAAACCTTGCATTACTACCTTCTAACAATCACACCTTTTTTATAAGTAGGACCATGAAGCTGAAATGAAAGAAAGATTACAGTAAAAATACCCCCCCCCAGGATTCTGCATTTAAAAGGGGCAATACGTGCATGAAAGTGCCGTGTTTCTCATGCAATGATATAATAAAACTGGGAATGAGTGCAACAGATATGAAACAATAAGCTGCTGCAGTACTACTGTGTCTAGTTTTTCTTGCTTATGAATACTTTTCAAAGAGTACTGGAAAAATTAACGTATAAATGAAAGTTGCAGCACATTTCTAACATCTATTTTAAAATTAAAAGCCTATAAATGTTTAGGAAGAATTGAAATTTAGAGCATCTGCAATAGAACATTCTAATTTATACAAAGCATTAAAAATGTCTATGAAGATGCTGTTTAGAATAGATTTGAAGCAATAGTTCTTACATTAAACCTTTTAATTACAGATGTATGTTGAAATCAGGAAAAAAAAAAAAAAATTAAAAAAAAAAAAAAAGAAAGAAAAAAATAAACAAACCCAAACAATAAAATGTTCAGGTTAATTATTTCTATTCAGAAAAAAACCTTGAGATAGACACATATGGCTGGAAAATACCAGCCTCAACTGAATACTGCATTAATTAATACATTTCAAAGTCTCCTTGTTTTGAAGACAAAACTTATTACATTCTTAGATTTAATTATTAGAACTGGAATTTTTAATTCTTTTTGTCCTATTTTCATGTTTTGCATGAAAAACAAGCTTTCTTTAACAAGCTTTCAATGCTCAGAAATCATAATGGAATATCAACTAATGCCATGTTTGTATAATATGTGTGATATTTTAAAAGAACAGTCTTTCTTGATGACATTTCCTTAAGATCTCCACTCTTGTAATTCTTTCATGTTCAGAATGAATCCTTGCTACATCTCACTCAATATTGATCTTCAAGGCATTTCTCCCGATCCTTTTCCCAGTGTGGTCACTGAACAGTATAAAAGTTCAATAGGAAGATCAGCTGCTCATCCACTTTTTGCTAAAGCAATTTGTATTATGGATTTATTTTAGCAGTCTACAGTGGCAGTTGCTGTTTTTACTATTTAAATGCTTTGATTATCTGACCTTGCTTACTTTATCTTTTTAAGTGCTGTGCATGGGCTTTAAAGTTGATCAATAAATGGGGATTCCTCCACCACATTATGTTGAAATCAATCCTGATTCAGACTATTTGTATTTCACTCTTATGAGTCCATCTGTCTTTCTTAATTTTATATTCTCTTTTCTTAAATAATTTTGCCTGCCACTGCAAGTGCTTACTGTCAGGTAGATTTCCGCTGCAATCAATTCAGCTTTTCCCAGTAGTGTCTGGAGAGACACAAAAATATAAGAACATATTGTATACCTAGAGAGTCATCTCCTATATTATTGTTATTATTTAATTTACTTATTTAAGTATTTGTGCCACAGATACTGTTAAGGGCCATAAACGCATTTTTAAATTTACTTCAGGTCTTTATTTTTCCAGTAATATTTAGAAAACAAAGGGATCTAGGACTTCTTAACTATAGCTTTATAATTTCATGTTTATAGTTTTATTTCCTCAGCATTGAAATCAAACTAAGTAGTACAAGCTTATTAAAACTTGTCAAAATTTCAATTTCTCTGAGAGAAACAGGTAAAGTAATGGAGCCAACCAGCCTTCAGTTATATGATGGTATACCTTAGAATTGTCAAATTCTAAAATCTAATTAAAGAACTGTAACTATTCTTGAATTTGCGATGTGTAAAAAATTGCACTCTGCGAGAAACATTTTGCTCTATATGATATCTAATGTATTTAATGTATAGATATATATAATTAAAATATTTCAAGTTTTTTATTTCTTACAAATGTGAAAATTTATATTTCCTAATACATAATTAAAAGGTTTTCATAGCTGTAAGAAACCTTAGCACAGACATGGCAAAATAGAAAAAGAAACTAAATATAAATTCTAACAATGCAGTTACCCAACTGTTCATGGAGACCTGAGCACTTAGGGTTTCATCTATCAGGAACATATAAAACTTACTGAAGGACTAATTTGATCTCATTTAAGCATCTCCACAAATTTTCAGAAAAGAGAATACTATTTCCCCTTTCTCTAACTAAATCACTCAAACACACAAACATTAATTTAGATTTCCAATAAATTAATCTGAATTAAAAGTCACTTCACTGATTCTCAGTAACACATCATAATTCAGTACTTCTATAATAAAACATCACAACTACAACATAAAATTATGAGTCATAATTAATATTAATCCTTTTAAAATATTTTTAATGTTGCAAAACTGTTAACAGCCTTTCATATGTTTATAAGGTAGTTAGTTTCATAGAAGTGCCGACATTCATATATGTTTGAAAGACTGAGGCCTAGAATACCATTAAGATTTGATACTACTTTATTCAGCTTGCTACACAATACACTGTTTTTCCAAGCATTAAAAAAACCAAAAAAACCCAAACCAAACCCAAACCCAAACCCAAAACCCAACTTACCTGCTTCCTCAAATTTTCTAGTTCTTCACATGAATGAGCCTATTTCTCCTTTTTCCAGTTCTGGTAGGCACTGAAGCCTTGAGAAGCTGCTCTTCTTCTTCTTCTGTTACTCTTTCCTTAAAGTTCTCCACAATTTTCCTCATTTTTTAAGAGAAAATAGAATTTTTTTAATCATAAATGTTATAATGGTAAACAAAGTGAACCATTTGTAATGGCTGGGAGCACTTCTGCCTCAGTTGTAGCTCCATATGGTTCACACCATGATGTCTCTGATGAGAGGGCAAGGGGAAAAAAGAACACAATCACAAATATCTTAAATTTCTATATTATTAAAATACATTAATATTAACTTAGAAAAAATAACAGGATAACAGAGGTTTAAAACATGTTAGCACAAGTGATAAAGGGGGTGAATATTTAGCTTATTTTGTGAAAGTCATTATTAAACTTATGTTAAAGCCATACTCCAAATGAAAGTAACAACCTAATAATAAACAGTCACTAAACAAAGAAAAACAGATAAAGATTTTCACCTGTAATTGTGCATGTGCATGAAAGAGAAATGCATTTACTGTAGAATGTAGCACATACTGAAAAAATCAGCAAATATGCAACAGTACAGTGGCACAATGCCATTTTTGTCCTTTTCTGCAAATGAATATTTTTGAAGGGCAAAAGTAACAGTTTCCAAGGTTTGCATTTTAAGACCTTGGTAAGTATACATACATATATATATTTTTAATGATCTATTAGCAATTTTACTAAAATCATGTCCTCTCAATATTTTCATAAGGAATTCTAGTTAATGCAGGCCATACATTTTTACTGATAATTCATTTCAGACTTTCAGGGAGTCATTCTGCCTTCTCTTAAAATTCCACTAATAAAAACATCTATTTCGCTATGGGACAAATTCCTTGAAGCGCTTCTAGAATTTGTGGGTGTAAGGAGGAGTGTTGCTTTTGACACAATCTTATCCACTTAGTAAATAAAAATGAAAACACAGAGGAGAATAAGAATTACTAGAAGGTATTACACAATAGCATCTAGTATATGGTGGGGGGAGGGTTCAACTTACGCAATACTTACTTACATCACTTGTGAAGATTTTTCATTTTATTGTGACAGCAGAGGGGAAATTTAAAAGAATTCACTGTGCCAAATATTACGCGTTTCTGCAGAGCACAGCTTAAGAAAGACAAGTCCATACTGTTTCCCTCAGGTGGGTAAATGTTAAGAGAGAAGAATCCAAGTTTCATGATGCAGCAGCACAAAGCTGGGAAGTGAAAATTATGTTGCAGCAGAGTCCTGAAAATATGACTGTAAAAGTTAATCAATAAAATGTCTATTCCTGTCTATTCACTAGAGGCCCCAGCTGCATAGCTTCACACAATCGATACTACAAATTATTACGATTTCCAGGTTCCCACTGGACATTCCGAACAAATCTTTCAAGTGTAACAGGCTTATATAGGGGCGGGGGGGGAGTACCTTAGGTTTATTTCATCCTGGATAAGTATACAACAAACAAAGCTTGTGACTTCTAAAAACTTCCATCTGTTTCTGAAATACATGCATTTTGGGCATCCTGTGAAATTAGCAGAAAATATTTTTATTCTATTTTTTCATGTAAATATTTTTATTCTGGTAAATTAATTAATATAACGGATTTTTTATTGTTTTTAAGTCCTGATCAAACATTTCCTTATCTTCGTCACTTCCAGGAAAAAAAAACTTTTAATGTACAATTTCACAACAAGGAAATAAAGGCATACAGGAATGGACTTTTCCCTTCAAAGGCCCCACAGCAGCTGTAGCAGAGTATCAGCTCTCTGTGCAGTTTTAACTGACCGGTTTATGCTGCTCTGCGTACGTCCAATGCTCTTGCCTTGATACCAGCTGCATTTGCAAGATTCACTAAGTAAAGAGGAAAGTAGGTAAAGTCTGGGACTGTATGATTTTCAATAAGTCAGCACCAAAGGGATGCTACTTTACAACACATGCAGTACCCTTCAGAATGACTGAACATAACCTTTATGACATTCCCTGTCCCAGCAGACCCAGGGGACAGAAATCCATTGTTCTCTCTGTCTCCCAAGGAACAGGACAGGGCAGAAACCGACTGGCACAGAATAACTGTTTTCAGGTACACAGTCAGATATTGCTTTAAAGGGGAATTTCAATCTTCAAAATCTACTTCAGTTTCTAGCATTTTTTAGTTCAACTTTATTAAAACTATTCTTTTAAATCTGCAGTTTTAATTTAACAGATTCAACAAATACTTCAGGGACTGTGCTTATGCAGTAATAGGCTACAGGACTCTTAAAAAGCAATGTTATCACAAGTTTAAGGTTAAAACTTAACCTAAGAGTCAGCAAAATAATTTTGAATATAGAGCTAAGAATTCCCTTAATTCAAAGTTTATTATGCTCATGTATGCTGTAGTAAAAAACTTCTCCAAAGTCACTGAACTAATGTAGAAAATAGGACAGATAAAGGTAGGTTAGTTAATAATTTTTGCAGGTCAACAGATTCATTCAAGTTTTATTTTCGACACAAAGTAAAATATAATACTATAAAAAAGTCCCTCTGAAAGTCTTCTATGATTATCATTTGGCCTTCTATTTCTACATTAGTGAAACTCATTTCACTGAACTTTTGTAAAATTCCTGCTCTCTCAAAAGCTGTATTTCTTCACACAATCGATCAGTTACAGCTGGGAGTTTCAATCCCCTCCTGCCTGCTCCCCTCCCTCCCCTCCACCCCCAACCCCCATCTCACAGTAAAGTTACCACAACCGGTAGTCCTAGAAGTTCATAACCTTTTTATTTTCGAAGAAGTATCTATAAGAACTTGTCTAACATGGCATTTTGGCAACTGAGGAATCACTTGAAATGGTTAAGAAAACACATTGTGGCAAAAGATTCAAGATAGGTTAGGAAAGTAAATCAGTGACACTGTTTTCCCTAGAGAAATGGTAGTAATGTCTTTAGAGATATAACTACAGGTTGAAAACCACCAAGCTATTTTATTTAAAGAAATGAAGACACATTACTGAAGACAATGTGTTTTCCATGAAGCTTTTCCCAGTCTTCGGCAGAAAAATTAACTTAAAACATTTGAATTACAGAAAGGATGAAGTTCCAGTCTAAGAGTCATTTCCACTGAGCAGGCATCATCATATTTTGATTTTAGACGTATGATGTTTATTGCATCTGAACTTAGCAAACCTTCTCTCAGAGGAGATTTGTTGAGATAGCCTTTGTTGTGTGCCACAAATCTGAGATAAAACATTTAGCTTTAAATGTGCAGTCCACCACCAAAAGAACAGGCTTTTTGCAGCCAAGCTATCCTGCATAAAGTATTCATCTGTGCTCTGTGATATTACAAAACAGATTGAGGTTCTGTCTGTATACTTAGTGATTGCTTAATACATAACTAGTAAGAAGAGAGTAACTGTTTCCTTTCAAAAAGAACCAACTGAAGTGAGTAATTTTTACCATACTCTGAATCTTGAAAAATGTGAATGGCTCAAAATGGAAAAAAATATTAGTAGTTCAATATAAAAATATAGCTAACAATGAGTTAATTTATAAAAGCTAATTGTTGAACATTCATACTTTTTAATTAAATCCCAGGAGTAAGCATTCAATCTAACAGATACTAAATTCAGCTGATATGAGCAAAAGAATTTTTTCAGTGTAAACTTTTCTGTAGCTTACAGTATGCTTTTTTAAAATTTCATTTATGTTAGCCACCTCATATGTGCCTTGCTGTTGTGACTAAAAGTTCAAACACCAAATTTCCTTTAATTTGGTGGTTTCTTGCTTAGAGGCAGCTCCTTTAACAAAAAAGAAAGACAATAAGACCCATATGTAACCTTTGATCTCCAAAAAAAAAAGGAAGATGAGAATACCATTAATAGATAGGTAATAAATAATTACACATACTGTTCTATTTCAACACTATCGAATCTTTTTAATTTCAAAAGTAAACCACACCACTAATAATAGTATTTTTTCAGCATTCATTTTTTTAAGTGTAGAATATATTTTAAAGTGGAGGTTAATCAATAATTTATATTTAATACTTGCTTCAATATAGTTATAGAACACATTTACACTACATCTTACCTGAGAGAAATGATTAATACAGTACATATTAAAAGGATTTACTCTTGACTTTAATGTCTTCTGTTTCTCGAACACTGAAAAAGCAGTAACTCACTTGTAATCACTAATTTCTTCTTCAGAAGTTATAATACGTTCTCTCAGGGTCTTCAGCTCTGTCTGTGATTTTCTACTGTTCTGTTCTTGGCGAACTGTTTCTGGTATTTGCTCACTTAGCTGCTCTTGAGTTGCTTTCAAGCTGGATTCCATTAGAAGAAGTTTTTCATCTTGACTGGCAAGTTCTTGGGCTGAAAGATTTAAAAAAAAAAAAGAAAAAAGAAAGCAAGCATTACATTTTAAACCCAAGCCGAGTGATATTTTTGTTTTAAATGTAATGCACTGCAACCCTCTGCAAGAGCTGGGCAAATATTGTTTTCAGAAGAAGAATATGATTCAGCTCCCAGATCTTGATAGGAAAATATACACTAAATATATTAATAGCTGGTTTAAGTCTCTTTCATTGAATTCCAGTAAACTTACTTAAACAAAAAAATTCAGATTCAGTATTCTGCAAACATTTAAACTGCTATGAAATCATACTGTATATACAAA
The DNA here is from genome assembly GCA_027925045.1 of Hypotaenidia okinawae. Taxonomy (NCBI): domain Eukaryota; kingdom Metazoa; phylum Chordata; class Aves; order Gruiformes; family Rallidae; genus Hypotaenidia; species Hypotaenidia okinawae. The sequence goes on along the minus strand of BSDF01000002.1, from coordinate 131,899,755 downwards.
CATTCAGCATTTAGTTCATTTTAAAGCAAATACCTATTGCTTCTGTGTATCGCAATGTAAGTCAATCTAGAATTCAAAATCATGGTTTTGAAAAGATAGCTCTTTTCTATCATTTCACAACTGTAACGTATACAATTTAAGCTCAAAGTCTTCAATTTCATTATGATTTTTCATGAATTACAGAGCACATACATAGTAAAATCTTGTTCTTTTCCAAGGTCATCCAATAGATGGCAATCTTTCCTTAGACCAAAAGAAACCATAGCTGTATACTGCCAGCTTGCTCAGAAAAATAAGTGATTTAAGACAAAGACATTTTTCCTTTGTTCTTTGTTGACCGTTTTCTTAAAAGATATATGTACATAGGTTTTAATGTAAATATTTGACCTCTAGTACGTGCATGCATGAATTTGTGTGGGTGTGTGAATATATGCACGAACACAAATCCACACACATGTATTTGTTTTTATACTCTCATAAATATATGGCTTTAGGCATACAGGCACATTTAGTCACCAGGTCTAAGATATCATGGAATCAAACTAATCATTAAAACAAGTGCTTCACAACAAGCCTTTTATAGCACACATTCCCTTCATTATGTAGTATTTAAATTATTTTGAAATTTGACACCAGAAAAATTTAAGAAATTAAGAAGCCTTTAGTGACAGCAGTTCAGTAAGTATCATAACATAGGATTTCACATGATCATAAATAAAAAAAGCTTTTTTTAAATGTACTGTAGTATAATATAAAAGAGTGATAAGTACACCAGGCTTCAATGAAGTCGGAAAACAATATTTTCCAGGCTTAGATGGATAGAATCCTTTAAAGAAAAACATTTGTGCTCTGTTAACATGATTCTGCATTTATTGTTTTTAATGTCTGACAACGTTCACCATATGCACAGGATCTAAATTCAGCTATCTTATCTGCCTTCATGAATTTAGAACATCCAGATCAATTTCTTTATATAAAAAAAAAATTGCTTTGTTCTTTTCTTATGGACAGTAACAGAACGCCACATCTAACAAAACGCAACAGTCACCATTTTTGTAAGTAAAAAATACTGTATACAAACTGTTTAAATTTGGAACTCAGAAAGGTACATGTTTAAGAAACACTGCTTATCTTCGTTACCGAGTATCAAGCAAATCTGAATCTCCATGAACTAATGAGTTAAGTGGTTATTAATGCCAACACATGTTAAAAAAAATGTAGAGCCTAATAAACAACCTATAACAGGTTTGCTTTCACATCTAAGATATGAGCAAATTTGGTACAGAGAAGTCTAAGCTGCCAGCATTCAATAAGAAATATAACAAAGTTCTATTTATCAGGGTATTTTGGATCCATTTCTGCAATACATTTGTGCCTAACTTTCCTGTCGTAGATGGTTTCACTGAAATCAATATGACTACTTATTTGAGTAATGTTAATTATCTGTGGGTTCCTAGTATTCGATCTGGGTTTGAAATCAAAGGAAGGGTAAATATTTTACATGTAATAATTATCTCTTCTCTTTGAAGTTTCTCATCTGTTGATTGATTTTAATTTTTTTTTAATTTTTTAATGTAGGAGATAATCCTTTGTATGTCAGACAGGTTTATTTAAATTTCAGGACTTGTTAAGTCACTGACTATTTTATTTGAAATAACATTGTCTGTATTATCCAGAAATCCATCTTTTAAAAGCTTTGAAAAGTTCTTAGAAGTAGTTTAGAGGTATGATCTGTGGCCTGGAGATGGATCTTTGAAAATTTATTTTATTTATATCAGTTTCGATTTGTAAACCGACCCATCAATGTACATTTTGTAATTGGCATACCTGTTTAAACATACAAAAGGTTTTGAGCTGCTATTTTTAATAGTCTTTTTTAATTCACAACGTCCTGGTAAAAAAGGGTTAAATTATTTTAAGTTTACCTATGCCTTGGACTTGAGCCTTGGTTGATCCCAAGCCAGAGGCGCTAGCAGCTGCATGCTTTATTTACAATCCCTTTGTCAGACTTACAACTGCCCCAGGCTATAACATAGTGTACCTAATGTTCAAACTGGCAGGTAATCTTATGTCAAACATACTTCTTTGATTTAAAGTGATCAATAGATTCTTGTAAAGAGGTAATTTCTCTGATGTTTCCACCTTGCCTTTCTTACAGGTGATTCACACAAAAGCCTGCTTATATGATGTACGAACAATAAACAGAAAGCTATAATCATGTTTTTTCAGATGTTTCCGGTGCACAACGATTTTGGATCAATACCCTGTGTAATACAATTATCTGCAATGATCTGGTTGTATTGAAAAAGAATTTGCAGCAGACCTCTAGGGGGTTTTATCCAGAAACACGTATCTGGCAATGTTGTGAATAGTGGAAGAGAAAATTAAGGGGTTGACACAGGCTGTCTATTATGTTCCAAATGACTTCATTAATATTTTATTTGGTAAAAGTAGTATATTTCAAGCTCTACTATACTGTGACTTCAAAATATTAATAATGCAATTTCCTTGTTTCATTTGCTTATTTTGAAAACTAGTTCTAGCACAGATGGTCAGTGCAAGAGCCAAAATTATCAACCAAAAATTATTTAAAGCAATTTATTCCCCATAATCGAATGATCGCTTGTTTTTTTGTATCCTTTTTTGGTATTTGTGGACATTATTTTCTTAGGAAAAAAAATATCTATATTCATTAGTGAGCTTCTGTTAAAGCTGTTAACTTATCTATACCAGAGATTAATCATATTGGTTCAAAAAGTTACCTAAAATTTTAACAATTATATCAAACTTGTTAAATTCAAATTACAGTTTGCATTGCCAGTGAACAAGCAGGTGTTCTGGGAAAGAAATAGATGTTTCACTAAATTGATACAAAGATTACAGAACAGAAATAGAAATGAAATAAAAAATCAGTTGTGTTTATTTAGTTTTGATGAAGTCACAGTCTATAGCTGTAAATTTACCCTAAAGCAGAACAGGGAACCTTTTATATTAATTTGATTACAACAGTCATATGCCCATATGATTGACAATCCTATTCCATTAGACTGTACCAAATTCACATTTCCGTAATATTACTATTTTTGTACATTATTACCTGTCTTTCTGCACTGCTTATGCACACCCTGCAGTTACTGATTTAGCTGCTGAATCTCAGTTCCCAGTATGGTGGTTTCTGTCTCTGTCTGATTCTTTTCTTTCTGTGTGTCCTGGATACTGGCTTTCAGTTTCTTGACCACACTGTCAAGGTGCTCCACCTCAGCCACTTTTGCTTTGATACCTTCCCCTGCCTGCAGGAAATCAGCTTCCGACTTTCTCAGAGGGTCATCTCTTTTGCGTATTGCCTGTGAAGACAAAAAGCATTCCAATAGTGCCTTTTATGATGTACTTTTTATACCGCATCCTGCTATTTTGAGCTATAGGATACGTGAGATTATACAGCACCTCATTAGCAATTGGGTCAAGTACCCACATCTCCTCTAGGATCAAAAAGTTACAAGGACTTTAATTTTAAAAAGTCTGTTGAAGAAAAGAGTCAGTATTACAATAAATACATCATTAATCAATACTTATAAGTTCAAAGGTAAGAAGAAATATTCCATGTAATTCTGAGAGAAAAGCGGGAAATGCACTTTGATGTAAATGAATGCTTTTCCTTTTTAAAAAAAAAGGGGGGGGAGGGAGGCTTTATGAATTTAAAACAAAAACAGCAGGAGGAAGGATAGTTAACCTCTTGGTGCCAACTGCTACGGAGACCTTTCATTTGGCACTCAGGTAAATGCTGCAGGTTAATGTGGCCATAGGGATATCCCAAAGCCATAAGAAAAAAGCTAGCATGCTACCCTTTTTCTTTCATTGTTTAAAGTTCTTATATGTGCAAAAGTAAAATGTTTAGACTCTCTCTTTTTGTTACTGTTTGAAGATGACACATACACCCCGGACTCAGATTTAGAAGAGTGTTTTCCCTTATAATTCAGTGCCATGTTTCTAATTTTATCTGAACAGTTCTGAAGTACATGCTGCAAGTTTATAGGTATAAGTTCCATATCAATCACCACTGAGTATTCAAGACTGACTGTGCTTTATTGGCTTGATGCCACACCTTGATTCTCTATCATGCTCCATCATGCTTCTTTTAATCTGAATATTTAGTACTCTTTCATGTCTTAATTACAGCAAATTGCGCACAGTTGGCACCATTTCTTGAAATTAATCCCAGAGTACTTTGTTTCTGTCAAGCACAGTCAAAGCCTTAGAGAATAATAGTAAATGTTATTGCAGATCTAAATTTAAATGACTGTCTATGTATTTAACTTAAGCCTTTAATTATTCGTGCTGTACTGTTTTTGGTTCAAATGTTAAACATTCTTTATTGAGAATGTAAAATTGTTTCAGACAGCTTGAAACTGGCGATGTTAACATGACAACAATTATTTGTATTAACATATTTTTTCAGGTGTGTAAAACTTAATAGACAGCATATAATATCCTGCCACAGTAATATGTTTCCATTTCGTTCTGTTTATTCAGTAAATAATAAAAAGGTTCTAATTACTAGGAAGAGATTGTTGGGGAGGTAATTCCCCTCTATTGTTCTTTTGTGTTTAACAAAAAAAAAATTTAAAAAATAGAAAAATCAACACTTTTTCATTAGTCAATTTCTAAGCTGTCTGCTACAGACTACACATTGTACATATCTCCCCAAAACCTACTCGGAAAATTAGGGGGATGTTGGTTTTTATTATTTCCAGTATACTAGTTAAAAAAAAAAACAACAGAAACAATTAAAGTATCCTAAATGATACTACGGCTAATTGAAATTATGTACTTGGCAAAGTTCCCAAATAAGTACAAATTGTTCCTTCTCACTGTGTAGTTTGGTGATATGGATATTATGCAAATAATAAAGCCCAAACCTTTTCACCTTACAAACATTTGTTTTGGTTCTGAAAGCATTCACAAAGATAGGCAAAAGGAGTAAATAAAACTCCTAGGCCTGTGTACCTTTTATCCCAAGAATAAGTACGACAAGGTACATTGAAAATGAGTATGAATGGGATTTGCAGTTAAAACTGGCAAATGCATTTATAAAAATATCTACAAACATAACAGAAGAAGTCATATTACTGTATTCATTTTATTTTTATCACTGTGCGTTTTGACAGCATTGCTATCACAAACTCTAACATATCTTGAATTTAGAGACAAACACCACAGAAATATGTACTTACAAAATTTGTGATAAAGTACTTTTTTTCTCTAGAATTCATAACAAATATGTATGAAGCAGTGCATGCCCAGATCCTTCACATTCTATTTTGAAATGTGATTTCTGAAGAGATAGCTGTTTTGCTCATTCTCATAGCAAATGCATACCTGATCTTTTTGACTGTAAAGTTTTTCTGGCATCTGTAAGGTCTCTTTCAAGCTGTGTTATCTGCTGTTCTAGCTGAGCAAGTTCCACTTTGTGTTTCTGCTAGGAAGCTATTACATCCAGATGCACTGACTGTAAGGTCTTGTCTAGTTTTTCAATTTCAAGAACAGTTGGTTGGTTTTTTTTCCTGTTGGTCAAGTATATTAGCAGCTTCAGCTTTTTGTTCCTGTATGATCTGCTCATATTCTTCAACTCTGGAGGATTTTTCATTGTATTGATTTTTCAACATCACAAGCTCATGTTTTAAATTAGAAATTATTGTACATTATACCAGATGTCCTGATTCAGTTATCTATCATTTCAGAAACATAAATTATAGCTCCATTTCCAGATTTCAGATGCTGAACATGTTACTACTTGTGATTTGTATTTTATTTTCAGTGAACAGAAATATTTGAAAAGATTTATTAAATATATATGTAAAATAAATTTCTCATTTGTAATCCTAAAAAGCAGAGAGAGCTTCATTACCTCTAAAGACACAATTCAATAATAGTGCTATTATTTTAACTCCAAAAAGTCCATATAACACCTTGATTAATTTTATTTAATTTTGGTTAACCAAGTTAATTTCTGTGATTCTGCAATATATTTACTTATCTTTTCTAAAGATCCAAGTGCCTAAAATTTTACATGAAATTTCCACAATTGTACTTGCCAAATCAGACTGAAGTTGAAATACAGCATTCTCTTTTTTTTCAGAAATCTTTAAGAAGCACAGGATATACTTTGACATGTGTGATTGATAGAGAAAAAAAAATAAATGTGGTTAAACATTATGTGCAGACTTCTGGTTTTTTAAAAAATAGCCTTTTTTTTTAAAATACATAAAATTTTGTTCTTGAGTTTGTGAACTTTTAGACACAATGTTTGTAGTAATCTTCAAGAATTAATGTTTCTTAGGGCTTTTTTATGATCGCTCTGTGATTAAGGCAGCTCTTCTGTCAGCTGGTTGAACATTTTCTAATATCTAGTTTTACTTGTTTATTGTAATCTAGGTATTTGTGAGTTCAATTAGAAGAATGTCAATGTTCAGTTTTAGCGATTTGGTAGTCAACAGTGTCTAGTCATCAAATAATATAACAGTATATAAAAGTATGTCACAGAGAATAAAGCCTCTAAAGAAGCACATATATGCATGATTGCAGGTATTTCGTTGTCATGTTTAACCTTGCTCCTATCTTTCCAGTTACTATGAAAGTAAATAAAACTATGAATGTCCCAGCTGTAGGTCTCCTTAGATAAGATTTTTCTTTTCTCTAAATTTTCAGTGATTAAATATCTAGAAACAGTTGTTTTATTTAAACTTCTTGCTTTTTTAATGTTTATGTTGTTTTTCTTTAAAATAATTCTGTCCTGTTTCACTGTTTGTTAAACATAAAAGTGAAAATATTAACAAATTATATGAATGCTACACTTCTGCTAAAAGATTTATCATTTCACAACTTCATGGTTAAGACTGAGTTCTTGCTAAAAAGGATGACATTAAGGGAAGCTCAACCAGTCATCTAATTTTCTGTCCCAGAGTGTGAATTTGTATGCAATTTAGAGAAAAAAAGTTTGAAACCAACTAAAAAAGACTCTCAGATTGTTTCCCTAAATTCAATCATTGATTATTTTTAAGAAAGCATGAATATCTTTCCTATGGCAGACCTCTCCTGATCTTCTCTCAAACCTGGGATCTCAACATAGCAAAGTTACTAAGAATTCAGGATCACATCTCGTTTTTTATGACCGTTTGGTGGGTTGACCCTGGCTGGAGGCTAGATGCCCACCAAAGCTGCTCTATCACTCCCCTTTTTCAGCTGGGCAGGGGAGAAAATACACACTGAAATGCTTATGGGTCCAAATAAGGACAGGGAGAGATCATTCAGCAATTAATATCACAGGCAAAATAAATTCAACACAGAATAAAATGCATCTAATTTATTACCCAGTCAAAATAGAGTAGGATAATAAGAAATAAAATCAAATTTTAAAACACCTACCCACACCCTCCCCTTCTTCCCAGGCTCAACTTTATTCCCTATTTCTCTCCCTCCTCCTCTCAAGTGGCACAGGGGGACAGGAATGGAGATTGAGGTCAGTTCATCACACGTCTCTGCCACCCCTTCCTTCTCTGCAGGAGAGGACTCCTCACACTCTTCCCCTGTTCCAGTGTGGGATCTCACTCAGGGGAGATAGTCCTCCATTAACTTATGCAATGTGAGTCCTTCCCAAAACAAACCACTTTCTAAGACAAATGTCTAGATATCTCCTAAAGTCTCTTCTGGGCTCAGCTGTTTCCTAGGTAGCAGTTTGGCTATTTCTCCAACAAACTGTGTGGCAAATATCCTGAGAGAGAGAGACAGACAGAGAGAGAGAAAGTTCCAAGTTATTTGGTAGTTTCTTTGAGATGTCATTTCTTTGACTTCTTTTGAAATCTAACTCATTGAATCTCCTTTGTTCAAAGAAGACAGAGCAATGTGAGAGAGAGTTTAAAAAAAATAATAAAACTAATGCCCATTTATTGTTTATTCTTCTGAAGTGAAAACTTGTTAGGATCTAAGACAGCATGTGGCATTCATTTACCCCTGAAGGTGTTTTGAACTTGGTTTTCATAGCCTTTTAAAACAAAAAATTAAAAAAATTGCTCAGGAGTATTTAAAAGATGTCCAGTTACATCTGATAAGTGTAAAATGTGATTCTTTATACTCAAAATCTCAAACCAATATTTTTAAATTGAGAAAGGCAATTCCATCTGTCCTATGCAGAAAAAAAAAAATCACCAGGTATTTCTTCTGTCCTATAGCTTCTCATCTAGCTAATATTTATTATATAGAAATACATTTAATTTAGAACTGAACAATTTGAGTACATGAAAAATCTACTATATCCCTTGATAGGCTGCTCCAATATTCAGTAATATTCACTGTTAAAAGGAAATGGTCTCTGACACATTTTTTTCTACATTTCTCTCTTGACTTCATCATTGAAATTCATTGTCTTCTGCTAGATTAAGAGGACCTCTAGTATCATTAATTTTCTACCTCAGCAGTTGCTAGTGATTGTATAAGAATAAACTCTTATATTTTTACAAAGATAAATGTACTTAGGTTTTATTGTGTCTCATTGTGAGTTAGCTTTCTGGCCTCAGATCATTCTAATAATTCTTCTGAAACCAACCACATTTGTTGTACTGGTTTTTGAAGTATCAGGCAATCACTAAATAATGTCAAATGCCTGACAAGATGTCAAACACCCCTCCTGACCAAAAGCTCTTATCTAGATGGCATTTCAGTAAACTTGATTTTGACACAAAACACAAAATAAAGTTTGGATTCTATATGGAAGATTATCCAGCTGAAAAATCCTCCTGCATTTTTTTTTCCCCTCTGATAGTGCCAAGCAAACTCCTTGATTTGGTTCATCTTGTGTTTGCAGAAAAAGCAGTGTCTGAACAGCACATGGAAGAAGCTCAAGGAAAAAATTGTGCAAGATTGTTAAGGCAGTTTCACCTAAAACATAACTGCCACCTGGGTACTCAGAAAACCACAGCCCTATTCGTTTTCTTTTTCAGACACAAACCAAAATGTTTTAACATTTGCAGCCATCTGCATCATGACGGATCTTATCTTCCTTCTCAATTAACAAAAGAAAAACAGCTTCTTTTTCCCCCTCTACATTAATCATATTTTCAGAATCCTGAGATTCTTTATATTTAGCTTTATTCATCAACTGTTTCCAGTCTCCTATCTCCTGTAATTAATTTCCATGCTTTTCAATCTCGAACCAAAGTGCCTTCTGAACTAATCTGTCTTTCATGATTGTAGCACTGTGAATTTGGGGGCACATAGTAAAGTTTCCTGAAACAATTCCCACTTACTATTTACAGTACCAGTCAACCTGTGTCCCTGGAGAATCTAGTGATGAGATAGAAAATAGTAGTGGAGGGAAAGTAATTCTTATTTCTAAAATTATTATAACAAATAGATAATAAATAATTTTTGTGTTAAACATGGTTTATGCTGTACACACAAACAATACTAAAATGAAAAGGTTCTGTAATATTTTAGTTTGAGGTGTCATAGAAAAAAAGAAAGGAAACATAAGAAAATAAAAACCTAAATACCATCAGTTAGCTTCTGCAAGTCAAATCAAGACAATTATTATCTTGGTTATTATTGTCTATTGTGTAGAAGGATCTATCCTTATTATGCAAGATGTAAATCTGGTAAAGCCTTAGGATAAGAAAAAATAGGGAAAACAAAGCAAGTATCAAAATAGAATACTCAGATTCATTTCCATTTGATGTGTACTGAGCTAGAATTATACTGTTTATTTAAATTCTCACCCTATACTCGTTTGCATTGATGAAACAAGATTAACTGTAATTATGAAATTTGTACAAATCAAATTTGAATTAGGGGAGGGTTTTTGGGGAGGACTTCTACCTTCTAGTGTACCATGTGAAGGATTTATCCAAAACTGAGCAATAACCTTGTATTAGTAGAAGCCTAATATTTTTAAATTACTACATCAAAATAATGGTGTCATTGGCAAAACATGCTCCAGGTAGGAATATTAGTTCTGCTGCATGAGATTTCTAACTAGTTCTTTAGGAAAAAAAATGTCACAGATATGTTATGGAAAAGAAACTTGACAACTTCATGCAAATTTTGGTTTGATCAAGGTAAACTTGAAAGGGAGGATCAATAGCAGTTAAAATTTCTTCTTCCAAAGGTGTGAAGTGCTTCATTCACTCTCTAGCAGATATGCAAAAAGCCCAGAAGTGCAACAAAACAGTGCTAAAATGCTTAGAAGGCTTAAAACAGAAACTCAATGTCAGTGACACCTGAAGTTTCTACTTTCTGGTACCATTTGCATCTCATAACAAAACTTATAAAACACAGCATACTTATTAGCAAAGTTTTAAAAAATCAGGAGACCACTTCTTTTTTGACAGATTAGTTTCAGATGTCAGCAGTAAGATCCCTCATCAACATCTAATTATCAAGTTCTGGAAATGAGTTAAATACATGATAGAAAATGTTAATGCAATACTGTACAGTACTAATCTCTGGGCAGCAGTTATGGTCCATTACTGAACCTTGACTTCATTTCTGCAGAGTGGTGCAGCTTACCTTCAATGACTGCATAGCCTACTCTGTCTTCCCCACTGTCTGAAAAAAACAACTATTTAGCACACTGTTCCAGAACATGTAACTTCAAACACTCTTCAGAAGACTGCTGAAGCCAGATCTCCCATACTTTTTGCATAAGTTTAGTCATTAATATTCAACAGGCCCTCTTCTGCTTCTTTCTAACCTACTTTAAAATAAAAGTATGACTGATGACATGTCCAAGCAGATGGGCTTTATACAACTTTTCCTATTTACCAGTCTAGGCAAATTTGCCTTTCATTTAACCTGCTACCTGTTGTGAACCCTATTCTGAGCAACTAACTAGTGGGTTAAGGGAAGCTGTACATCTACGTCAAAGTTTCCACTTTGGAGGCTGGTTTCCTGAATGTTAGCTGTTACCAACAGTCAGCATCACAACACTATGTATCTGTGGAACTAATCTTTATTTCAAAAAGCTGCAATAGTTTGCTCTAGTGCTACACTGGAAATTTAAGATACCTTCTGGAGGTATTGCTTTAAATGCAAATCCTGTCCTTACCCTAAAATCATACCTCATCTCTATGTTTGTACTAGGATCCCTCAATCTATGTCCTTGCTTTCCATGGAAAACAAATATAGCACAAGGAAGCAAGCTACATTCAAACCAAGAACCTGGTCTAACATCAGATAATGAGAATACAATGCTATGACTCTGGTAGATGTCAATTTAGAAGATGTCATTTTTTAATCACATTAAGAGAGTTCAACTGATGAAATCAGTATCCATACAGAGCTGTATACATGTAGCTTACTAACAGGTTTCAAAATATTTTACTTGTATGCCTTTGCTGTGACTTCTTGTCCATGATGTAAACTCATACATGACTGTGTAGCAGGCAAATCACATTGAACTAAATAGAAATGGCACTACACTGCTTTTATGACCAGACTACCTAGATTTTTTTATACTATGTTTTCCTAGAAGTATTTGTGAAGTGACTGATCAATGTGTCCTTTTAAAGAATCAGGAAACATATTTCTGAATGTTTCCAGTTACATTATTTAGCAATAAAATACATTTAAAATTCTACCTTTAAATATCAAAATATATGCTCAAGGGTATATATATATATATATATATATATATATATATACACACATATATCCTAAAAATAAATGAATAATGATTTAATCCAAAATCCTCCTGTTGCTAGCATTTGTTCTTTCTGTGAGTTTTTATCTATTTATCTAAACATAGATGGTTTCATGACTAATAAAAAATTATACTACAGTATTCTATTTCTTTATTCCCTGTCTTCTTCCTTTGGATTCTACAATGATTTGTCCTGTCTTTGAATTGCACCTATAAAAATATGATATTATTATTATAAGGTAGCAGTGTTACAGGCAAATGCTTTTGTCCATAACCATCTGTCTTTAAGGTTTCTTCTAAGACCTCCAAACAGCTTTAGTAAATTTAGTTTTCTGACAGTCATATTGCTCAATATACAAGAAAAAAACCCACACTGATAGGAATCTAATTAGCAGAACTGCAAGGTAAGGGAGCACGCATAAAACAATAAACTCATGTGGTGTTAATAAGATAGTTGGAGTTGGAGTCCTATTGACAATTAAACAGTTTACTACTATGTGGATGTAGGTGTTCTGTTAGAAACAAAAGTTCATTTAGGGCCTATTCCTCAACAAAATTTTGTTCTTACCCTATTGCAACTGTGTTGTCCTAATCAGTGTGAACAATTGTACTCCCATTTCAACTATTTAAAAAAACCCAATAAAATACATGTTTCTGCCTCAGTACCCCCAAAAATCAAAGCTTTGAAGGCAAAATCAGTGAGGTTGCAATATAAATGGTGTTGACATCTTTCCAAAATAGAATTTATTCATTTTTCTTTAAGTATGTCGATGTAAGTCCAACTCTAAGCAATTGTCCAGAGAATTGCAAATGAATACTAGAATTAAAGACTATCATTAGTAATTGGAAACTAGAGAAGTTAGTACCGAGTGTCTGCTAAAGACTGTTCTGGAGACGACAAAGACAAGAAGTTTGCTACAACTAGCTGCCTTTTAAAGGTGCTTTCTGAGCACTAACAGAGAGATACTCAGTAATCAGGGAGTGTTCACCCCAGCAGGTAGCAGTGATGTCCAACTGTGGTAGCTCACTACAGGGTTTGGGAACATATATTTTCAATAGCATTGAAAAATTTAGCAAAGTGCAAGATGTAAGATGCATGAATGAGACACTTAATGACAAAGGAGGTACTTTTTTTTTTTAAGAAATGTAGCTCTGACATTACTATACTGAAACAGTTCTGCCAAGATGATCTGTCAAAATATATTTGTATATACTGAATGCTATTTTCTCTTAGATCCCTGGGTACCCTTAAAATTTTGGGGTTGTCTTTGAGAAAGATGTTTTCAAAAGGAGTTGCAGAATTTCCAATAATCAGAAAGATCATAAAAAAGGAGGACATCTTTAAAGACTTGTGAACGTCTTGGAAATCACATAGTATATATAAAAAACATGCTAAAAATAATTACCCAACTAAAGAAGATGAAGGATTTGGAATAGGGTCAATGAGTGAAAGATTACCTCATGAGTAACATCATCAGAAACAAAGAAACAAAATCAAACCAAAACCGAAACTCTTAGTACAGAAAAAAGTTATCCAAAATCATAATTTTGCATGTGCAAAAAATACATGAAAAACTACTATAACTTTAAATAAGCAGTTATTACTGCTCCAGAGTTTATATAGAACTAGAATAAAATTAGCATAACTTCTGACAGCTATTTGGTAATTTGTACAATCCATTTTGTGGGCATCCAGAAACCTGTCTCTATCAAGACCATGAAAGAAAAGTAGGATACTTTATAATAGTTAAGAACATAACTTGTAGTTTTTAAAGCATAATACTTTATGTTGGTGTCATGTTTCATGAAGAAACAGGCTATTTCCCTTTGACACAGATAAATTAATAGCAACTTCATAGCCAAACTATAGGACTCTTCTAACAGAAGCAATATCACAGCATGTTGGGAAAAAGAGCAGAAGGTGTGCCATGCCTAGGAGCAAGTCTTCAGCTGATTTGTTGTACTACAGGTACTGAGGCATGAAACTTTGAAGACCTGGTTCAATTTAATCAATATTTTCAGCTCTTCATATTCACAATTTTTATAGTTTATAAAAGATTTAATCAATCTTTAAACTTTTTCTAATACTGATATTTTTCCAAACTAAAGTTTGAAAGCTTATGTTTTAGGATCAAATAAAAGGAGACTTGTGAAAAATCACACAAAACTACAGAAGTTATTACATTGGTCTATCTTGAGTATAAAATGAAATAATATGTGCTCTTTTTGTATATGCACATTTCATATGTAAATTTAATATATTTAATACATATTTTTATATATTGAGTTCGGTTTATCTTTTAAAAATATTTATATACAATATACTAAATATATAACACATTGCAAGTTGAATGCTTTATTTCAGGCAATCATTTACAGCATGGAATAAAACTGTTCTACAAAACACACAAGTGCTAATTATCCCCTGTAACAAGAACTATTTGTATTTGGAATTTAATATACATTGGTAATATAAATAATGAAACAACCCCAGCACTTTCAAGTTAACACTATACTTCTGATGCTTTTTCAATAATTCCAGTTTTCCAACTCATTGCAGATGTTTATACTTATGTGTGTGTTTGGGAGGGAATAATTAGGTTTTCTTAGGTTTTTTGGTGATTTTATTCATTTAGGTTTATATTTTTAATATTACCATCTTGTAACTTAATTAATTTTAGATATCCTCATTCTGAGCACATATTCTTGTAGAACTACTACTATCGTCTACTCTTCTGAAGAACAGAACTGTAGTAGACTTCATTAATAATCACATTTCCTTTGTTTAAAGCTATTTGCATACATTAAATCATGTCCTATATCTCCTGTACTTACAGTTTGTTACATATAAATTATTTTAAACTTTCTCATACACCTTTTCTTGTCTTAATGCATTAGGGGTTTTTTTTTAAGATATGAAAATGTATAGGATTCTTGAAAAATAAAAAAATATCTGTCATGTCTTATTGTGCTTGAAAAGTTTTTGCTGCAAGTTTGAATCTGTCACAGGTTTGCAGTCCTGTCTATTGGGGCAGCTATTTATCTGGGACATCATTTATCAGGTAAAATATGCAACAGATGCACATGAATAGTTATACCAAGCTTAGATTACTTGGTGTATTTTCCAACTTTACTGGCAGGACATCTAGTTTGAACAGTTGTATAAACACTAGTATGCAGAAGTTGCAAACCCTATCACATCCTAAGATATTTCCCTTCTTGAGAAAGCATTACAAAAGGTGCCAAAACAATGGGAAAGAATCATAGAATCATAGAATCATATAATCATAGGGGTTGGAAGGGACCTCGAGAAATCATTGGGTCCAACCCCCTGCCGAAGCAGGCTCCCTAGCTCATATTGCACAGATAGGCATCCAGACAGGTCTTGAATATCTCCAGAGAAGGAGACTCCACCACCTCCCTGGGCAGCCTGTCCCAGGGCTCCCTCACCCTCACTGTGAAAAAGTTCTTCCGCATGTTGGTGCGGAACTTCCTGTGCTCCAACTTGCAGCCATTGCCCCTTGTTCTGTCTCCACAGACTACTGAAAAGGGGCTGGCCATTTCCCCCTGTGTCCCACACTTATGATATTTATAAATGTTATAAGGTTCCCCCTTAGTCTTCTTTTCTCAAGGCTGAACAGTCCCAGCTCTCAGCCTCTCCTCATAGGGGAGATGCTCCAGGCTCTTAATCATCTTCATAGCCCTTCTTTGGACTCTCCCCAGGAGATCCCTGTCCTTTTTATACCAGGGAGACCAGAACTGGACACAATACTCCAGGTGGGGCCTGACCAGGGCAGGGCAGAGGGGGAGGTTCACCTCCTTTGACCTGCTGGCCACACTCCTCCTGACGCACCCCAGGATCCCATTGGCTCTCTTAGCCACCGAGGCACACTGCTGGCTCATGGCCAACATTCCATCTATAACGTCATCAGCCATTTCCAAATAAGGACAGCCATTAAATTATTATCTACATTTTAATCAGCATCAGTTTTCAGATCAGCTTTCCCTTCAAATGTCATTTTGATGACATTCAAGTACATGTAATTGAACATTAAACACAATGGAAAATATATGACGATTTGGAAACAAGTGCCTAACTTAGAAGTCTATGTCACCTGGGAGAAGAGGAACAACCATAATGGAAGCAGCCGCTTTGCCTTGAATCTCCAAATTCTTCCAATGATAAATATAATTTTTATATATACCTCTTTGTATGGAACAAAATGTCATATATAAAGAATAAAATAAATGAAAGCAGTGATATTTTTGTCAAATTCAGGAAATACTGTTCAACTACAGAAATGTTGGCATCTTTCTGATATTAAAACAAATCTTCATGATTAAAGGGCATGTATCATTATGCCTTATTGTAAAAAAAAAAAAAAGAGTAAAAGTATTCACATGTTTTTTTAATGCTCAAATGAAGTATATAATACCTGTTCTGTATGAATCTCCTGTTCCTGCTCCAGTTGCTGGTTCACTTTCACATCTTGATTTAGTTGATCTTTCTGTTCATTGCATTTTTCATTCTGTTCATGTAACTACCTCTAGATTTTTCTCCTTCTGGTTGAGTTTACTGACCTCAGCCTTTTTTAATATTCAGCTATTAAACTGAAGACATTTAATCAGTGAGGTCCATCATGGCAATGGGTCCATGCTTTAATTTTTTTGCTCTTAAATAGCTATTCACTGTGACTATTAATTATTTTTAAGTTAATATAAATATCTAGCACCTGAAAAATGTTTTTATTAAAAAACATTTATATTATTCAGCCATTTCCTTAGCAGGTAATTTTCTTACAAAAAGAAACTTTCGTATTAAAAATATCTCTGTGGCTTCCATTTCCTTAAAATCCAAAAACATTGCTAGGACACATTGACCTGTTTTAGAAAATACAGTGAAATGAAATTAACCTCTGTTGAGAAATAAGCTAAAAGTCTTGGTACACTTTTTAAAAAAAATCCTTATGCCATTAAAGAGTTTTAATAAAAAGAAATGATGAGGGAAATAAAAAAGAGAGAAACGATTTTTCTTCTAAACAACAAATGGATTCATATACTCCATTGACCAAACTCACCATAGCATGGTTACCTCACTTTCTCCTTTTGTTTTCCTTGCATCAGCAGACTGTGAAACTTCTTTACATTGAGGTCAATGGACAAATTCTAAGTTGTATAAGTTGTAGCCATTATTTCACATGAAGAATTAAAGTATACTGTGGTATAGATGGGGAAAGATGGGGAAAGGAAAAGCGGCGATCCTAAAGTATGAGACAGATTACATTCTTTTTTTTTTTGCTTTTGCTTTACTGTACAGATTCAAATTCAAAGCCTAAAAGCACTGAATTGTTAACTGAACTGAATTGTTCCAACCTATGGAACATGTCACCATAAGAGAAACACAATGGTACCTAAGAAATTAGTTAAATGTCTGGGTTAAAGTTGAAAATTTATGAAAATAAACTAAGATAATTGGGTTATAGATTCCAAGACAAAATATTTCCTATTTCATATTAGATCTTTAATTTCACTTTTCACTTCTTGGAAGATAGTGCTTGATATTAAGCACAGACTTCTTCTGCAGAACTACTGTTAGAGAAATATAAATATTGCCCTTTTTGCAATGTGATTATTGTTTCACCATATATGCACAGTTAAATCAGCCATTCCAAGACAACCAATATCAAAAGATACATGACAAGTTTCATTACCTTATGAGAAAATTATATTCTCTCCACCACTTACTTTAGGTGTTTCAAGAAAACAAACTACTGAGACAACCTTTTTGCAATATTTTAAATTCCTACAGGTATAATACAGAAAATAAGACAGAGAAAAAAATATTTCCTTTTTGCCTGATGAACAAATTCTAAGCAAGCTCTGGGAAGGCTGGTTATTACAGTTGACTGAAAAAGAAAAAATTAGGGGAAAAAAAAGGAAAAAAACCCAAACCAATTGGGTAATTTTGCCTGTCCTTATATATACTGGAGAAGAAACTTCCTTTGAAGAATAAATGAAAATTAAAATTGATTACCCTAGTGCCCAGTACATCAGTAGGAAAAGTGTACACAATAATAATTAAAAAGTGGCTGGAAAGAAAAAGACTTTTGTACCCTCTCTTAGCTGGCATTATTATAAAAAGGACATGATAGAAGCCTGTCATCAACATTCCTAACAACCTTGGCACACTGTACTGAGGTATGAAACCACTGCCTGAGTCTGACTTACTTGGTATATATATAAAGAAACTAAGACAATAAATACATTCCAAAGAAACAAAATGTCCATCCCAGTTATAACAGTGTTGAGAGAAAATTCAGAAGAGAATGGTTGAGAAGTATGAATGACTCCCCCACAAAGAAAATTCCTCGAACTTTTTCTTCCTTCCCATATTTCCTCAAAGAATAAAACAATAACTGTGCGTCCTACCACATGTACTTGTATACAGAAAACAGAACACAAATAAACAAACAACACTATAGAAAAACAAATTTCTGTATGCTTTCTTATTTAAAGGAAAGCAAAAAAGGTTATGAAAAAAAGGTGATGAGAGAATAGGAATATATAGAAATCTATAGAAACCCCCCAAAAAAGGGTATTGTGCTTAAAAGAAAAGCACAGCAAACATTAAAAAAGTAGCGCAGACTTAAGTAGCAGGAAATTTGTTATGAAGTTTCTGAATTACATGTCTTACAAGCTCTTTTGAAGGAACACTTGTGCAGCATGTTGGAAATTCTGGTCATATGTGGCTTATTCATCAAAGGTGTAAAACTTGGAGGAGCTAACTAGAGGTGTCATAGATTAACTGCATCATTCAGTTGAAGTGTTCTGATCACAAAAAAAAATTTAGCTCTTCCCAGGAATCCAGTATTGCATGAATTCTCCATGAAGTACCAGAGACAACCATTGTCATATCCAGGTTTTCATCAGGCAGCTCTTTAAAAAGCCTAACAGAGGCTAAAATCTTGCATTATGCATTAAAGCTGCTGTAATTTCCAGCATCAATTGGTATTACCTTTCCTGTTCCACTAAGTAGACTATCAATTTTCCCTCAGCTTTTTGGCTACCAATGATTTTATTGCCCGTTCCTCATTTTCCCTATCCCCTTGCTAGATGTGTCATACTTTCTTCACTGGTTTTCGTGATTTTATCCTTGCTTGCTTATACTACAGTTTTACTTCATATTCTGGTGGGTTTTTTTTCCTACATTCTGTATGTTCCCACCCTGTGATTGAGATCTATGATGTGTACATGATTTAGTCAAACTATTCAGAACACATCAAACCAACCTAATCTCTTTCTCTGATGAGGCAAAATAGCTTGTGTATGGAAAAGAAAATACACCTTGCCTCTAATAAGTTTAATTGAATTCTTTGCCACTACATGCCTCTGACCATTTGAATAACTGTTGTTCAGAATCAAGTACAAAGAAGTACCATAACAATGCCAAAAGGTTTGGAAAACGCTTGACTGAAGGAGAAAGTCAAAAGACGGATTTCTCTGTCTGTGAAAATGATGTAGACTATAGCAATAGAAAGCATTAAAAATAAATAAATAAATGGGAAGGGCTTTTTTCCCCCAGTATAATAGAAAAAGAAAAGAAACCAAAACAAAATTGAAGAAAAAACCCAACCCTAAGAATATCAAATAAACTATCAGGAGACACATTTTAAAACAAATTAAGCAATACTTCGCACAACACATAAATAATCTGTGAAACTGCAGAACTGCAAAGATGCAAAAGCAAATTGAAATTTTATGGAAAAGGACTTCTTTGGAGTTGCTCTATCTCTGGCCCAAGAAAACACTGTGCTGCAAACTGCAGAAGGTTCAGTGACTGCAGTAGTGAAGTATTTCCATATATGTTTGCAGAATTTTTTTACTCATCCCATAAGAGGTTACTGCTCAGCATTGCTGTGGATAAGATACTAGGCCATACATATATTTGGCAATAAATTCTCTTGATGTTAAGTTTCTGAAACTAACTGCAAAATAGTATTCAGTAAGGCAGTTTTCCATTATTCATTGCCAAATGGTAAGACACACAGAGTGGCCTTTCTGTAAGTGTTTCTGCAATTTAAATAATTACTGCAGTAACTTCTCAAAAACATAATGAATATATTTCCAAACCTAGCTTTTAGTGAGATTACAGTACTTTGCTAGACTTCCTCTGTGTGTTTACTCATCTCCTAGAAAATGTTTGCATTCTTAGTTCAACCACACCAAAGTTCAACTGTTACAAATTATTGCATTGTTGCATTTTAAAGTGTGTTGGTTACTACCTGTCAGCAATTGGTTTCTGTGAGAATTTTTAACACTGTGCCACTATACTTTCACTAAGAGGTACTCTAGATAGTTCATATTTTTCACATATTTAAAATTTCCTGGGAAAAAAAAAACCCAAACCAAAAACTAAACAAAACTATACCAAACCATACCAAAAAAACAACCAAAACAAACAAAAAAGCAAAACACAAAAAAACTCTAGATCGCAGATTCCTGTGGTTTTAAATTTTAAAAATTGTTTTCAAGGAAATACCTGGAAATAGAATTTACAATAATTCAAACTGTTCCTGCCCTTTGTACAGTACTGGAAACCCCAACAGTTTTCACTTCCCATCCTAAGAGTTCTTGTGTCTAAAGACTGTTCCACACAACATTTGATATGCACATCTAATTTGATTTTTACTACTCATTCAGACATAAGTCTGAGTTCAAACATCACTTTACAGAAATAGCAAAGGAAATTTATACCTTTTTGGCTATCAACTAATACAATGTAAATAATGGAAGTTTACAAGTGAAGACGTCAGAAATGGCAAGTTTATTTCCTTCTTAGTACTTACAATCAACTATTTTTGAGAACAGACTCATTTAGGAGTTTGCATAATTATAAACCTTTTAAAATTTTTCTGGTAAACATTATTAAAAATTAGAGCTTTTTTCTAACAATGGAAGGTTCCCTCAGTAACATCTAAGAGAAATCCTAAAGAGAAGGAATTCAGAAAAAGACTTAATGATACAAATCTTT
Organism: Hypotaenidia okinawae; assembly: GCA_027925045.1. NCBI lineage: Eukaryota > Metazoa > Chordata > Aves > Gruiformes > Rallidae > Hypotaenidia > Hypotaenidia okinawae. The sequence continues at coordinate 131,879,035 of BSDF01000002.1, read as the reverse complement.
TTTCTTTTAATATTTTATATTAGTCTGACTCAGTAAATAAGTAGTTAAGTTGTATGTTGCATCGTACATTAAGACTTGACTTAAAATTGCTCTTGAGTGACAAAAACTATGAAGCTGCAATGCTCAGTTGCACCGTGGTAACTCAGTAACTTCAGATTGTAGGCTTAGATCATGCATTTTGGTGCATTTGTATTATCAAGTGTGGCTTAGTTAAATTCCAAAAAGAATTTACTTGCAAATGCTCATTGTAGTTCAAGTTTAACTGGGCACTCTGCATGCATTTACTATGTGCCACTGGGGAAAAAAAATGGAAAATACAGCATGACACTACAAAAATTCACTGTACATGTAAAAATTTCTATAACATCCTTCCATGAGTTGCAAGTTGGGTGCCTCCATGCTGTCCATGGGCAAGCTGGAGGCAGCGACTGGGGCACCCATGGGGCCACCACGCTGCCAGGTCCAGGAAGAGCCTGTGGTTCCACTACAAATGTCTGAGTTTCTCTCCTCCTATACTTCTTTTTCAAGCTGACTGCTCTGTTTCAAAAGTCTCTATAGCTCCTTGGTTAGCATTTAATCCAGTTTACAGTCATCCTCCTCTTCAGCATTATCAATCTGGGGTGAATAGTTTGGGTGTCCCACTCACTCACACTGTTGCTGCTACCTCCCTGCCCTGTCAACATCAGTTATCCCAGACATTTTGCCAACATTGGGCCATGCAAGCACCCCCAATAACATGCTGGACCCCCCAGATGATAATTTTCTTGAACAGCGCACCTGAAATAGATCATTTTTCAGCTCAAGTTGGCAGAATTTGCTGTGATTGCTATTTGCACATTGAGGCTGTAATGGCAACAGACAGCAGAACTGAAAATTAAGGATTGAAGAGAAACTGCTTCTGGCAGTCAGACAAAAATGAGAATGGAAAGTGTCTGAGTTGTACACAAAGGAACAAGGATAAGAAAGGGGATGATTAGGAATGAGTGTTAAAGTATCTACCAATAAAACATCATTAGTGTTTTTTTTAAAAATACGGCTACTGCATAATGCTATTGTAATTGAGGGTGTTTTGTCCATCATCATAAAAGATAAAGACCATTTAATTTTTTTGATCTGGAAACTAATAGTTACCTAAGAATCCACAATTGTTAAGCACTTACATTCAATATGGTCAAAGAAAAAAGATAATCATAAAGAGTAATAAATATAATTAGTACTTCAAAGAGATACACCTCTAAAAGCTAATGGATAATTACAATTTTTGAAAAATGGAAGGAAATTCTAAGGTGGGAAAGCATGGAATTAAGCTTACAGTCAGAGTTTACTTAGAAGTCCAATCACAAAATAGTTAAAATCTGGACATACTCCCTGTCTGTAATTGTAAGGTGAATTACACTGTTAAGAAATATAGTGGGTAGACAGTCCATCAGGTTAGTCAGCAATGCCTCTCCCAGATGCCTCAGGCAAAGATTGGCGGGTTAAGGTAGAGAACAGATAGATTTATACCTTATGCATTCCCTGGTGACTAGCTTGCTTGCTTCCCATTGCTAGAAGATTCAGCAGCAAATGCTCACCTGATGCAAGAGCAGGACTAGTAGGTACATTTCTCACCCCAGAAATGCATGTAAGCTGACTGCAGGTAAGATGACTAGAAATTATTTCTTAAGTGAGAGAGGAATAAAATGATTCTCCCTTCTCAAGTGATAAGGAAAATGAAGACCTAGACCTCTCTCAGGGAGATCAGAGACTGAGTGTGGCTCAGAAATCACCGTAGGAGGTTGCTCCTACCCTGTAGGAGATTTTGCTATGTATTTTAGCAAGAATAAATATTTTTAGACATTATGTAAATTTATGCACTGTTGCCTAGGATGATGAGTAGGCAGTCTGCATGAGAATGAAGAGGTGAGAAAGACCAGTGAAGTCCATAATATGTGCCAAGCCACAGAAAGGTCAGCAGTGGTAGGAGAGGAACTACAAACCAGGCAGAAACATGGAACAGAACCTTAATTCCAAACTGATGTCTGTAAACCTGTAGTCTTTCAACAGGACAGCCCCTGGGAAGCAGGAAATATGAAACATATACACTCCAGCTTGAAAGACTATAGGTTTTCTAAGGTTTCCAAAGCTTCTGTGAAAAAAATAAGCTATTTTTTAATAGTAGCAGGTGAAGAGAAGGCTGAAAACAAACTATGAATGACAGGTTGCTAGGAGTCTTGCCAGTGTGTGAGCCAGAAACTGTTATCTTACAGAATCAAGGAATCATTTAGATTGGAAAAGATCCTTAAGATCTTTCAGCCCAACTATTAACCTAACACTAGCAAGTCCACCAGACTTGGTATCTTATCTTGGCAAATCTACATGCAAATCTTTGAACACAGGGCAATTCCTGAGAAATTACAAAACACACTATTCCTCCTACTTCAGGGAACAATAGTAATGGCCTAGAGCTTGGTTAAATACTTTTCAGGAATCTGACAATATTGGACCTCTAGTTAATGTACCTCTAGTTCTATGAAAGGAAGCAGTTGCCTTTGGATGCAAGACAACAGGCCTCCTAATGCTTTGCTCAAATAGGCCTGAAACAAAACAGAATTTTATTGTATGCTTTTACTGTTAGACAAAGTGTTGTATTTGTGTAGCAGATATGTGGTGGGTTTTTCTGAATATATGCTCTGTGTGATAGAAATCCAACTGGAGCAGACTATGTAATTCCATATCCTATATTTATATTTTTCTTATCTCTTTGTTCAATCCAGTTTATCCAGAATGGTCCAACAGCGAAGTGAAATGGCAAGCAATGCTAAGTAGCTGGTATTAGCCAGGTACTTTTGTCCCTCTAATATTTTGTAAAAAGGTTTTTACTACTATCCTTAATACTTCAAATTGGGGTTATGTACAAATATGGTATGGGGTACTGTATCCTTTATTCCTAAAAATAGCTTAGCTGTGGTGATAAATATTTAGCAGACAGTAGAAAACTGTTTTTCAGAAAGGCAAAAATGCTTATGTTCAGCTCGATATTGCAGCTAAGAGAGTAGAAACTTCCACTTGGTACTCAGTTCTGAATTAAGAGAACATCAGGAGATTGAAGTCATTGCGTCTCATAGATACCACTCTCACTCAAGATGACATTACTCACAGCTCTTCCAGCTTTTGCAATCATACATAAGACACTGACAGGAACATAAAAAAATTGCTCTCCAGGGTCAGACCATCAAGACCAGTTTTCTGCCTCCAACAGTGATAATAGGAGAAGCTATACAGGGAGAATGCAAGAGACAGGACACTTTCTGCAGTCCATCTCCTTCACCAGCACCCACAATTATTGTGTTAGATGTATAAGAGGGTACATGTCTTCTCAGTGCTTTTAGTACCTATTTACGGACTTGTTGTCCATGTATTAGTCTTAATCCCTTTTTGAATTGACTGATATTCTCTGCCTCTACACAATCTCATGGCAGCAAATCCCAGAAGTTTAGTATCTACTTATCTTTAACTGCTTTAAACTGGCCACCTTCTAGTTTCATCAAGCAGTTTCTACTTGTACGGCAGGATTTCATGAGTAACAGTTCTACATTCGGTTTATTCAGTGCTTCTATAATTGTGTAAACCTCGGTTATAAACCATCACCCCCGTTCTTCTCCCCAAACTGAAGAGCTAAGCCTTTTTAGTCTCTCTTCATAAGGTAGATGCTCCATCCCCTTAATCATTTTAGTTGCCCTTCCATGTACTTTCTCTAATTCTACAATATTTTTCTTGAAACACTGAGACCAGAACTGTACATAGCACTGTCTGACCTGAAACACTAAAAGGTTTTCTTTTATAAAGATCATTTCCAGCAAAGGAAGGAAAATCAGGAAATTGTCAAAAATAAAAGCATTTTTTAGTACTTCATTTTTAAAATGCTTTACTGGCATTTTCCTCTCCGTCTTTAGAAATAATTCAAAAAGGCTTTACTCAATGGTGATCACTTACACAGGAATTTCTGTGAGGCAGACCAAAGTCTCTTTGTACTCAAAATCCCAGACCTTGTTTAATTGCTTATTATACAGAGATGGGATCATGTTAACATCTTTGACTTGCAGCATCCATTTACCATACTGAAATTAACACATTCCACTCCAGAATGCCTGATGTGATCTTTATAAGGAAGAAATAAAAATAAAAAGGAAGAATTTGATGTTTCTTTCCTCAAACAGAACTCCTGAAATATGAAGACAGAGATTTAATACTCTCCTTTGATAATGAACTTTCATTGAAGTGCTCCAGTAAAACTGCTGTTGGTTAATTTAGAAAAAAAATGGAATCTCTTGTTGGAGCCATTTCTATTCCCCACATTATATAACGAACCGCTGAGACAAAGAAGAGAGCCAGCAGTTCAGATTCATTAAATCAAACTTGGTTTTCATAACCCTGAGGACTGTACTGCTACAGGGCTACAGGGTAAAAGAAGAAACTACACCTCCAGCAACTAGTATATCAAATATTGAAGAATGGAAAGTATTTGGTGAATTCAAACCAACTCCATTGATAGCTGTGAGTCTCATTTTTTGGCAAGCGAATCATTTCTTAGTACCTCACTCAGCTCTAATGATTCCCCTATAGAAGGTCAAACTGCTGTGAGAAATGTGTTGAAATGTCTATCTTTTGATATCTTCCAAGCCAAACTAAAAACTTCACAATGAACTGAGATTTAGAAATGTTCCAGATATATGCAGAGGAAAAGGAATTCCAGACCAGTTGTTTTCTTGGCTGCTCAGAGGGAGGAGACAGGCTGAGGTAAATGAAATGGAAAAAAATGCAGAAGGAAGGCTGGGAAGTAGAGAATAGAAAGATCTTTAGCACATTGTCTTATAAAACATGAATTACAGCCCTGGATTCCCTAGTATAATCCATATAATTTCAGGAATATTTTTGAAATCTTGTGGCTAAGTACTCATATACCGCTATACTATAAAGCTGAGTAACATTATATCGTCTATTGGTCAATCCAATGTGTCAAAATTAATGATTTAGGTTATTCTGAAGCTTTCCTTGCTGGAAAGCTTCATTAGCTCTAAATATTTGAGTCTTGCTAATGTTGTTCAGAGGACTTAGTAAAGGTCTAGCTTTCTTTATTCCTATGTTTGCAGGTTTCATACTTAGGGAATCATATAAAAACTATGGTAAAAAAATATCAAGTCAAATAGTCTGAGGCTAAGAAATGCAACAGCTAGATTTGGCTGTGTAATGTTAATCTGTCTGTATAATGTGTTATTACAGTCTCCTAGAGCATGACTAACTTTCTCATAGGACCTTTGCCTGCCTAGTCCATGAGCAGCATCTAACCTTTGCCCTTGGTGCCTTTGAATGTATGTTTCCTTCTAGTGTCTTATATGAAATTAAAGTATAAACTATAAAATAATTTTGATCTGCATGAATGTAAACCCCATTTGAGAGAAAAAAAATCTCAAGTTTCTAGGTGGTTTTAACATCTTAAAGAATACTTATAAATTTTTACAAGTTTATATTCATATACTCTGGGGCCAAAATATTAAAACTGTCACTAGGTGTTACTAAAAGACATGATTCTGAGTAAGATACAGGCTCAGTCTACACAGAAGGCTACATAGTGATATAACTGTACCATGTGATGCTGCAACATGTGGTCCTACTAATTAAACTCTTTCATTTTTCACCCCAGTAATTTTTTATTAACATAAGAGCATCAGGTCCAGTTTTAGTTCTTAAGATCTAGCAATGTAACACTGCATTAAAAATCACATACAGAAATGTAAGATGTGTAAAATAAAATTAAGAATTCTGAAAGTATTTAAAACAACTAATTAAAAATAAAGAATTGCTTATGATTAGTATCAAGAAAAATGCTTCAAAATTATAAATTTTCCTTTTTTTATACTCAATTTACATGCAGCAAGATCTGAGGAAAGCGATATTTTTTAGAAAAAAGGCTTAACTTTTAAAGTAGTAGATACTTTTGATATTTTAATATTAGAATACTCTGTCATTTCCACTGCCATCTGCCTGGCTACTGTCTTTACGGTGATTCAGAATACCAGTAAAGCTGAGTGAATACAAATAGAAACTAGAAAACATGATGAAGATTGATCATACAAAGAAATATTAAAATAGATTAAAAAGTGAGGAAACACTAAACAAGCATCAATGAAAGAAATACTAAACCTGAAGAATTTCTTTTCTTCCTTCTAATAAGCAATGTAAAATATAAAATATATTCTCAACTAGGTTTTCAGGGACTAACAGTAGCAGTTAGAAACATGAAAATTGAGTCTTCCTTTTAACCCTTTCAGAGTTAGTATGATTTATAATGGTATTATTAGTTTAATATGTGATTCTGCAAGGTGCTAAGCATTATGATCATCAGAGCACGTGCATGCATAGGTAATTTTAAGCATATGAGTATCCCACATGAAACCATCATCCTGGTTTTCATAAGCATATGATGAATCACATTACAGAATCCAGACAAGGATGTTCAGAATCTTGTACAATCAAGTTAAGGGTTTTACATGAAGTGAAAAGACAATGAAGACACCCTGAAGAGTTTATAACTATCATTTTAAGCAATATTAATGTTTTTCTTCTAAACATTCCCTGTGAATGTCTGTTAGCACATTTTCTTCAATATATCTTCATCTTCTTTTACTAATTCTGTGGTTACTTTAGTGCTGTTATATATCTGACTTGCTCTATTTTTTATAGACCCATAAAGAAAGGCAGTTGGGTCTTGTGGGAGTGGGGGGAGAGAAGGGGGAGCAGAGGAGGAGAGGGGATGGTGGTGATAAAATGTAATTCCTCTGAACACCTGCTGAGTTTAATTGCACTACAGCTGGTGCTGATTGTAAGTGGGTAAGGGAGGAGTAAAGGGGGTTACTGACTGATTGGCTGTCGTTATATCCAGTTTTATTGTCTTTTTTTCCCCTTTCAGTATTATTCTTACAAGTTAAAAGAGACTCTGAGTCTGAGGGATTAGGGACCTAAACCAAAGAGGAATCTTATGATCTGTGAGCAGAATAAGATGTGGTGTTTCCTGGATGAAGACATCTGAAGAGAGCATATGTGAACCTCAAGAGCAAGACTGATGATCCCAACAGACAAATTGCCACAGTATGCAGCATTCACTAGAATGAAAGGTTTATAGGTGAGATATTTAAAGAGGTCACCACGCCCAGAGCATGTGGGTCTGCAATGAAATAGAAGACAGTGCTTGAGATGAAGGAGCTGTGGTCATTCAAAAGGGATAGCAAACCAAGCAGAGAAATTTTCAAGCAGGTTATCATTCTGCAAGAACTTAAAGATAACAAAGTATGGTGGGTTTAAAAAGTATAGCATCAAGGCACTGTGGAAAAAACCCCTGTTCACAAAACTGATAGAAATGGGCACTGAAAAATGGACTGCTGTAATCTGATAATTGCTGGGGACAAGCTGCTTTAATATAGAGAAGTATGATGCACATAGTTGTGTTTTAAAGACTTTATTTTAGCATATGTCAAAAGAAGTGATAGAACAATACAGCTAGGTAATTCCCTTGGAAAACAAAATGAACTTCAGAACAACACACAGTCCAAAATTTTGGGTTAGTTTGTAAGCAGCTGCAAAGGTTAAAATGATAGTCCCCTCCCCCTCCCCCCAACTACCTAAGTAACAAACTGTCTATGTTTAAAATAAAGCCTTTTTCAGGAAATGTTTACACAAATGCAAATTCTATAGATTATTTAAGTGTTTATTAAGTGGAATATAGGCTTAAATATAAGTGCTTATGAAATGAGGTCAGTAAGAACATTCAAGGTAAGCGGGTAATATAAATGTTTGGATACATCACAATAGGAGAAAACATTGACATATAATACTGATAACTAATAACACAATAAAAAGGGATACAAAAAAAAAGATGGGGTGATGTTTGCCTGGATTAAAGAGCTACAAACAATACTTACAATCCTGGACAAAGAGTGACCTAGAGTTGGCTTGGTCACCACTAGAAAAATTTACACACAGAAGAGAGAGACCTTTGCTTCCTGTTAGGCAGCCAGAAAAGACAGAGAGGAAGGAACTACTTAGCTGTTGAATTTTAGAGAGCAAAATGTATCCTACCTGGTACTTCAATATCTAGCTGACCTTCATGACAATTTCAGACTCTCTCCATATGTCGTCATGAATCCAGCTGTATTTTTAGCAGGCTATGGTCTCATTGGCATTACTGAACCCTTTGCAGTCTGAGTGCTTCCCTTGTGATTTACCTTACAAAAGTTTGCAGAAATTAGTTATCTCACCAAAGAAGTTTAAAGACATTTTCTCATAAATTACTTTCTATATGATGGCATCTCAGAAACTCAATTGTAGTTTCATGTACATGTATAGCCACATAGCACTGATAATTTAAAAGTTAATTGTTGATGCCCATCATTGTATTCATGTCCTGATTATAAGGTAGAAAAGAGACATAAAAAATGCTATGCTTTCTTATCAAGTAATGCTAATTTTAATTCTAATTGTTTTTTCTATGCTTAATTAACAGATTAAAACAATTGGACAATTTCTAGTTCTATCTTCATGAAGATTACTGTAGCAAAGGTAACTTATCTGGTCTGATACTAAAACAATGAGATTAATACATCTTTAATTTTTATTTCTTTCTAAAAGTATAATATTCCTGTTGAAGCTACTATTTCATGTCCTGCCACCTATTTTTATTTTTCATTCTGTAATTTCTTGACCTAAAGATTGACTAATTACTTCTTTCTCCATAGCATGTAACAGCTGAGCAGAATCAGAATTTTGACATAGATAATAGCAAATGAAAATGTTTTATTTCTTGTGCATTTACCTTTCTCAGGTTGTCAATCTGGGATGAATGTGGACTGCTAAACAAAAGGTTCAATTTTTTTTTATCCAATTATATAACTCTCAATCGTGTGAGCTTATTGTTCAGACTCTTAACATATATTCTGTTTATCTTCTCTTTTTCTATGATCAGTGTAATTACAGGCCCTTTAGGCATTGCTTTCCACTAAATCTCATTTTGAAAACACATTAGATCCTAGCACCATTTGTCCATAATGCAAAGAAAAACCTTCCTCTTTTTTATAACATACCACTTTTTCATGTTTGCTTCTTGGAAAAAAAGAAAAGTAGGTAAAATAAAAGCTTACTGAGCAACGCTATTTCAAGGAAGGCCTAAGAAATCCTTTTCTAATACTGACAAAAGCACTGCTGAGAAATCAGTATCTGTTCTAATATTTAAAAAATATAACAAAAATTAAGACTTAATCACTATTTGGCAAAACAATTTTAAGTATTTGGGGAAGAGCATCTCATTGCAAGTTCAGGAGTCTTAAACCTTGAGGAACAGACATTGCACAATTTTTCTGTGCAAGATGCTACACTGATGGATTACCATAGAACCACAGGAACATAGAATCATAGAACAGCATGGCTTGGAAGGGACCTTAAAGATCATCTAGTTATAATCCTCCATCCATGGGCAGGGACATCTTTACATAGGTCAGGTTGCTCAAAACCCAGTCCAACATGATCTTGGATACTTCTAGGATGATTCATCCACAAATTCGCAGGGCTACCTGTTTCAGTGTCTTTCTTTTCTCATTGTAAAGAATTTCTTCCTTATATATAACCTAAATGTAATCTCTTTTAGTATAGAACTCCTCTTTTAGTATAGAATTGTCTTCTCTTGTTCTATTATTACAGGCTCTGGTAAAATGTCTCTCTCCATCTTATAGTTCCCCCTTAAGTATAGAAAGGCCCCAAGAAGGTGCCCTTGGGGCACCTTTCTTCAAAGGATCACTCTGATCCAGAAACACCTCCTGTACTATCTCTCAACTGCATCTCTTATCATCTTTGAGTTAGACAACAAATTCAGATCTAGACATCCACTTGGTGAGATGACCCTTCATAAAAGGTGACACACCTTAACTAAACCAAGAGAAATATGTTGTGTATTATAATAAATTACTTGGAAACACATTTCCTCTTGATCAGGTCTCTGCTTCTCTGAAACCATTGCAAATTCCATTTCAAATTGTTTCTTCTTTTCACTACCTTTTTCTAGAGACATACAACTGGAGTTTCCTTCCCTGATTAAGTCAAGGGAAGGAAGTTTTTTCAGAAATTTCTTCCTGAAAATTAATTAGGCATTAATTTGACCACAGGTTATGCTATTAATTTCATTCTTTTGCTAATCTATTTTTTGTTACTGAAATAAAAGAAGAAATTAATACATTTATAACAAACATCCTTAAAAGTATCCATTAAAAGACTGGAAGTACATTTCTGCTACCTGAACAACCTTGATATGAAAAAGACACTGTGAGAATTGGAGATTCTTGGTTTGTTTGGAGGATCTGAGTTATTTTTATCAAGGAGAATTCTACCAAGCATAGCTGAACCGGAAATAAAGTCTAATTAAATCTCAAACCTCAGTGTTGGCTAATGATACTTGAAAGTGACATGGTTATATCTCAACAGGATAGCACTGGGCATAGCCTAAATGTCAGAAGTTTGACAGGCAGGTATCATAAAGATACATCTCAGTCACCTGCAGTGAAAGAATAAGTGATGAGCATTGTCAAGAATGTCCTTCATATTTCTTTCGCAATTAAAGGAAACAGGAGGGCCATAAAGGAAACAGGGAAACGCTGTTCCATTTACTTTCTCCTTTCTTATATGTACTATCTAAGTACTTGCTGTTCTGTTCTCCTGTTCCAGAAATTGGTAAAGTGAAGATAAGAAAGGAAGAAGGAAATAGTTAAATCTTCTTACACTTCAATGGTACTGACCTATTATTTGGCATGGAGAGGGAAAAGGAAGATGATTAAGTTCAGGATTGCTTATAATCTTGTTGTTTTTTGTAGTTGTTCTACTCATGCTCAAAAAATAGTAATTTTGTACATTGACTTTGGCAACAAAGCTGATTCTGGTTCATAATTTAATCCTCTCCATAATTTCTAACCTGAGTAGTTGAGGTACATAACCAATGGTGGATAATCGGTGGTAAGGTGAAGAGTGAGTTCAAAAACATGCTGATGTCATGTGGGAAGGAAACAAGACTGGGAAAGAGAAATAAACAAAATGAATAAAAGCTAAGAGTCAGCACAGAAATGAGAATACCAAAATAAGAGAGATGAGAATACCAGTCAGCTGTCTGAACCAACCACCAGCTTGTTTCAATCATCAGTCTCCCATTGAGAACTTGTGTGTCTGGAGCTGTGTGAAATCAGAGGCACATTGCCAGGATGGCAAGAAACTGCTTCCATGCAGACTACTACCTCAGTTGAATGTTCCCTTCCCTTGTTGTGCTACAAGGGAATAGGTAGCTATGATCATGGATTAGTGCCAAAACCAAGGTGTGTGCATCTCCCTGGCAAACTGATTCACTATAGCCAGGAGCAGGACGCACAGCAGATGAGCAGCATTATTTCCAGACAGAGCTACTCACTGGTGGATAATGAGAACAGCACCCTAGGGGAACTCAGCTCCTTTGATTTTTCCAGCTTCTGCACCAGCCCAATTCCTTCCTACCCTACTATCTGTTGGCAGAAAAGGAATGATTCTTGCTCCCATCACTTCATGCTTGCTTTAATTTAGAAACCAAAGTGGCCCAAGGCTCTCCAAGTTTGGGTTCCTAACTGTTCTTGCAATTACACATAATGTATTCCAGTGCTTCAGTTTCCTCAATGCTAGGGAAAGGAAACCTCCACAGAGCCCATCCACTCAAGCAAGCCCCTTGTATGACAAACATGGTACCACTGAAAAAAAGCAAACAAGGCACACAGCCCTACAGACACACAAGCCCTAGAGTAAAAAGGATGTAGACTACTGCCTGCCAATTTATCTTTACAGGAAAGGTTCCTCAGTACCTTGCCAGCAAAAAGGAATACATAGTTGCTTTACAACAGGTAGTCTAATGCCTGAAAGCATCATCAGCATCATTGAGCTGCTGCCCATTGATAAGCAATGGACAATTATTCATGACTGTGTAACAAGAGTGGTTAATGAGAATACTTTGCTGTTACTCCTACAGGTTTTACAATTACACACTGAGATATCTGAAGACTTCCAGTATGGTACTTATATTTTTCTCTTGCAATAATCCAGAGTTACAAAATATCCTTTATACTATTTGTATTGTTAAAAAAACCCAAAAATAAAAATTACGCAATTTTCTTCCAGGGAAGGAGATGGTAGGGTAACTTAGGGATTTTGGGTATTTGGATCATGAAAGTTTAAAAGCCTCACTGGAAAGAACTCTTAGGTGTAAAAATTGCTTGCTATTCACAGAACTCAGAACACTGAAATGTGAAAAGTGTTCTTTGGTTGAGTGAAAACACAGGACTGATTACTCTTAACCCTTTTCTGGATCTGAAGAACCCCCATTTGGATTCTTGGATATTGTCTCAGCAACACGGAAAAAACATAAGAATTACAAGCAAACGAAGATTAAAGGAGACTGTACAGAACTGGGGACTGGAATTGTGTTTGAATCTACACACAAATACATACAAGACCTGGAGGGGAGAGGCATCAGCAATAGGAAAATCAATAGGCTTGGACCTAAAAAAAACCTTTCTGAAGTTATCTATAGCATTCCACATAACATATCCAGTACTTTCAGTGGTCATTAAATGTTAGCTTTTCTAAGTCACTGAAGGGTGTTTTCCTTGAAAAGGTAACTGAGAACAGTAACTGTCAAATTATCAGGATTTTGCATAAAATAGACACCGTGATTTATCTTCTCAGAAGTTTCTGAAAAAATAGAAATCCTGTCTGTGATACATCAAAGAGTTAAGCTGCAGTGAAAAGAGAAGGGTGCATGAAATACCTTCACAAATTATGGTCCCTGTATTCTTCTGTATGATATAGTGGCCCATTATCTCTTTTAGATCCCCAAAGGGTTAATTTTCTCTTCTTTTTCCTTCTGTTCTGTTGGAAAGTGACTTTAAAATGGGATTCTGCAGCAACAGAAGGAAAAGGGAAAATGGGTGAAAGAACAGCTATCTACACAGGCTTTGGGGACTGCTTTCATCATGGAGCTTGGGAAGTTTTTATCATTTTTCTTTTCCCTTTATTTTCCCCTGCTTCTGTAGGCTTAGCTTAAGCTTCAGCTGAGTTTCAAGTCCTAATTCTGAGATCCTGAATTCAACAAGGATTTCTCAGGCTATCCCATCTTAGCTATTTTCAGCCATCCTCTTCTTTCCCACTCCCAAATTCTTCTCAATCTGTGCTGAACTCTCTGAAACAGAGTCAAAATAGTTAATGCCAACTCCTGAGAGGGAAAAAACAGAATAGTATGAGAGTGTCATACTGTTTGTGAGATACCTAACATCAAAAAACTACAGTTATCAGTAAGCCATCCATGTTTTTTGCATTAGTCACACAGCTAAGAGAAAAATCTAATTATTAGAGATAAGCATTTCAAATGTGTATCTTTAAAGTAAAATATACAACTAAAATAAAATAACAACTTGAATTGCAATGAGAAGGCAGGAAGGAATAAACTAAGGTGTCTTTGAAAGTAAATAAATAACTAGACAATTTCCTTCAAAGAAAACAAGATATGGCCTAGAAATAAATGAAAGCCTCTACAAGGTAGGGAAGAGTATTTTTCTTGATCCCCTCAAAATGTGTAAACTTAAAATAAAAAAGACCATTATGTTGTGGAATTATATCCAAGGAATAGTGTTTGGTAAATAAATGGAGGGGGAAATAAAAGTGAAAGCTAAATCCCAAATCTCTTCTGTGACCCTATAGAGGCAAGTAGTAGAATAGAGGACCTGTTTCCCAGAGAATAGACCTTCGATATGTCTTGAATTTGAATTCAGCAAGTTTTTTTAGGAATGCAATTATTTCTAAAACTGGCTGAGTTTTAGCTCAGTTTTCATAATATATCATCAGAATTTAGAAAAAAAATTAGGAGATTTCGATACTACTGCCTTGTCTTTGTGCTCAGTGATAATGTATATTTCCTGAAGAGATTATTTCCTGTAAGAAATACTACCTGAAAGGCATCAGGCATGTTTAAAAAGCCCTTCAGATGATCAATTTTCTTAATTAGTTATTTACCAATCCATAACAAGCAAAGATGTATGGGAACAATAAAACAAATTATTCATGCTTTTCCTAAGATTTCCATCTCAACAGATTTTCAGGATTAGGGCTTGTATTGTTTCAGGCTTAGTGGAAGAACGGGTGGAGTTTCTGCTGCACAATAATAATCATAATCATACCCTGTGACAAAGTCAGGAGAGAAAAACGAACAAGAATTCTCCAAATATATTGTGACAAAGATAACATGCAAACGCATAAGGTTACCAATAGCTGTTCTCATAATGTTGATATATTAATTGGCACACCAAAAGAAGTTCTAAAACCCCTGTTTATCCAGAGTTTGAAAAAAGTAAAAATCTTGATTCATATTGATCCTAGGCAATTAGTTCAACACATTTTTTGCTGCTTGAAAAAGTCTGTCAGAAGTTATAGAAGTTACCTTCTAAATGTAATTAATAGAACACATAGTACTACATCTAGTTCTGAGACACTATTCAAGCGTATTGCAGTTTTGCATAGCTGGATTCTAATAGAGAAGGGGGGCTGCAGAGATGGCTCCTGCAAGAAGCAGCTGCAGGCTCTCTGCAGGCCCTGGAGAGTAAACATTGGCTGATTCAAGGCCAGAGTTGCTGCTGACCAAGTCCAAGGCAATTGGTGATGGTCACAGCGCCTCTGGGAATCACATTTAGGAGAGTAAAAAAAAGCGCAAGCATCTTAATTTTGCCACCAGAGAAGGAAGTGAGAAGATGTAAGAAATTGTGCAGACACCAAGGCCAGGGAAGAAGTGTGTGGCAGGGGGGTGGGGAGGGAAGGGGTTGGTGGGGTAAGAATGAGGTGGTCCGGGTGCCAGAGAGAGAAATTCCCCTGCAGCCCATGGGTAATAATAGAGAGCAGAGACCATCTACAGCCTGTGGAGAGACCAACCCATGCTGCAGCA
The DNA here is from genome assembly GCA_027925045.1 of Hypotaenidia okinawae. Taxonomy (NCBI): domain Eukaryota; kingdom Metazoa; phylum Chordata; class Aves; order Gruiformes; family Rallidae; genus Hypotaenidia; species Hypotaenidia okinawae. The sequence continues at coordinate 131,864,013 of BSDF01000002.1, read as the reverse complement.
GGTTTGCCAGGGGACTTGTGACTCTGGGGGGCGAACCAGTCTGGAGTAGTCTGGACCTGAAGGTCAGCACCCCATGCAAGGGAGCCATGCTGAGGGAATTGGTGAGGAGGTGACACCCTGATAGAAAGGACTCACGTTGGAGAAGTTTGTGGAGGATTGTCTCTCGTGGGTGGGACCCTATGGTGCAGCAGGGGAAGGGGGTGTGTGTGTAATGCCCCCCTCAGCTAAGAAAGAAGACAACTTGGGAGGAACTGACTGAAAACCCCCATTCCCTATTCCCTGCCCCTCCCTGTGCCACGATGAGGGGGGAAGAAGGGAGCAAAATTGTGACTAAAGTCTACTAAGATGGGGAGGGGTGGGGGGAAGTAGAGGTGTTAAGATCCAGAGAAGGAAAGTAGCTTGTAAGGAACTGACTGAAACCCCATTCCCCATTCCCCATTCCCACCACCCATACTTCTTGCTCCCCAGCCCCACAATGTGGGGGAAGAAGGAAGAAAATCGTGACTAAAGTGAAGTCTGCTAAGAAGGGAGGGGTGGGGGGAGGTGCTTTAAGACCTGGCTGCATTTCTCATTACCTGACTCTGGTTTCACCAGGTGTGTAGCATAGTTGTAATAAATTAGTTTTCTTTATTCCATGTTGAGTCTGTTTTGCCCATGACACTAATTACAGAGTGATCTCTCCCTGTCCTTATCTCAAGTCCTAAGCCTCCCAATATATATTTTCTCCCCTTTCTGAATAGATGAAAAGGGGAGTGATAGAGCAGCTTTGGTGGGCATTTGGCCTCTAGCAAGGGCCAAACCACCTCAAAGAACATCCTGAAAAATAAGAGGTCATGAAGATAAGAGCCAAAAACTATTCAACATTTTGTATAACTTAGGAACTATTGAGACTTCAGTTCAATATTCTTCACAGGACTTACAGAAACAAAGCACTAAGAACTAAAAGACAATTTGAGCTGAACACAGCTCCACATTAGGTGTGTATATTTTTTAATACAGTACTTACTCCACAAAACAAGCCATCAGTGGAAGCTGTATATCTGTTCAGCTCCTCAAGACCTCAGGCCTTCGTGGAGAAGAATGGTTCTGCAAATAGAAGTCATTGGATTACAGACAGAATTAACTGGGTGAAATAGCATGGCCTATGTTATAAAAGAAATCAGATTAAATGATTGAATAGTCCTTTCTGAACATTAGATCTACTTGACTACAAAAAATATGCATCTGAATATGTAATTTATATTAGGGCCTGTATGTGACTTCTTTTAGCTAAGTTCCATAATAAAACTATTCCATTATGTCCACTTCATCTAGCCAAGTAAGTGTTGTATATGACTTCAGTACTAACTTATTTACTAGCTGGTTTTGCCGTTTGTTGAAAGTAGATATTCTTTCCAAGAATGTGAAGGTGTTTATATATCCAATGCCTCTATTACCAAATGATTTTAAAATAACTTATCGTGTATCAACACTTCTAACATTTTAACAATAGAAGTCTTCAGTGTAGAATTCCTGAAGTAGAGTTGTATAAACTTCTAATGACATGCCTCTAAAAATACGTAGGCTTGACAAGTTGGGCATTATCCAGAGGGAATGCTGGATGTGTTGGTCCAGACTGTGGCTTGAGTGCAGAACTTCATTTTCTTTCTTCAGTAGTAGTATAGATTCTTAAACAGTGCAGAAGAAGTAGCTAACGAAATATATATATCATCTGTCAATATTTATAGTTTTCTATTTTATATTTTCTATATTATGATTTTTAATATTTTTTCTCCTTTTTTCATGTTTTTCTCTCACATAACCACTCCCTTTTTTTTTTTTGGTTTTAAAATTTATTTTCTTATACTTTGGTTTTGCTCTCTTTGTTAGTTTTTACTCTGGCAAGATGCCTTAGCCCCTGTAAAGCATCTAAATAAATGGAGATGTTGAAATTCTGTCAGGCTTCTCTTTGTATACTCAATAAAAAATTCTAGAACTTAGTTTTAAAAGAAACTTAGGTAGAAGTTTCAAGGTGAAGTCTTTCTCTTAGTGAAATTGATGGAATTTTTTCACTCCTTCAAGGGTTTTTAGTTTATTTTTATTCTCACAATATATATTTTCATTGCAACAATAGTTCTTTATCAGAGACCTACGAACTGTGGTTGCTTGTTTAGTTGCTAGAAGAAAAGTATCTTGGTCTATGCATAGGGGACATCAATATCAATAATAGTACCATACACAAGTACACACATGTTCCTTTCAAAGCATTCTTGAATATTTTATACCTAGTGCATATAATTTGCTTTTATTGTCATATTGCCTGTTAGACTGTTCTCAAACAGTCATTTTGATTCATTCTATGCTTTACTTTATTACCTCCATGCACAGTTCTTCTTATCCTGATTAGTAGCTGTTCAACTTGGTTCTCATCAGTGCTTTTGTACAGCAGAAGAAACTTATGGACCTCTATCCTAAGCGATTGTATCCTCTTCCCAACCTGATGCTCTATAATCTCAAAATAAATAAATAAAGCACAAATTGAATCTTAGCTGAATTATACATTTTTGTTTTCTTAAGAGTTCAGACCACTTACACCGAAGTTGTGGCCACTGAGAAATAATTAAGCACTCCATCTCTCATAACAAAATATTCACCATGAAATACAGCTATAATAGTATAGTTAATAAACCATCTTTAAGAAGATTTTTTAGTTATTGATACCTAACTCTTTCGCAAACTACTTCCTGCATCAAGGTCTCTTGCCAGGGTAATGAGATGCTCCATCATGAGGTTATATATAATTCTGTCAAAATAATCTTGGAAAGTATATAATTTTGAATCACTGTTGGAAGCAGAGACATGAGCAACTGCAAATGTGTTCTTCTAAACTGGGAATGTAATATAGAATTAAATGCAAATGACTACATTAATGCAACATTATGATTGAGATATGACACAAACAAATGTCATTAAATTCAAAGTATGGTTCCCACAGCAACCGTAATTTTCCTGCTTTGCACTTTCTGTACGTATTCTATTGTATTTCTATGGCCTATACTGTATTGTATTAACTTCACTGTATTTTCATATATTCACAGTATTACTGAATGATGGTTGTTCTGGGAACCAACACTGAGTTTTCTATCTTTGTTAATGTAAAATCTCCACAGTAATGTTACTGCTTCTTTTTCTTCTATCTCTAATTTCCTTTGGGTTTTTTTGGGTTTGGTTTTTCTGTTATTTGGGGTTGTTTTAAAGAAGATGATGTAATATTTCAATATATCTAACCTGGTTAAAAGTCACTGCTTTTGCAGCTAAGTATGTATTTGAGATACAATCAGAGCCATGAATATATTTAAATTAATTTTATTTCACTAGATTTTAGTCCACTTGAGTTTTTTTGCACTTTTGGCCTTTTTATTCCCAATTTCACAGTCTAAGCCTTAGTTTCAAACCAAATTGACAGAGGTCCTAATGTCTTAGTAGAGGGGAAGGGAGGAGTGGAAGGGGAGAGGATATCTCCTTGTTCTCTATCTCCATCATGTTAACTTACATGTAAGGAAAGATCAGCAGGAACTCGGTAGTCTATCTGCCCAGGCCATCACACCAATATAAATTTGACAGGTTCATTAACGTGCAAAATTTGGACTGAGTGCCTAATTAACATTCACATATTCAAATGAATAACAACATAAGAGAACAAGAAATGTCTTGCGTTGGCCAGCTTCTTTCTTTTTACCAATTTGTTTTAATATGTATCTCCATATGCACGTTAAATCAAGAGACTGACCATAGTATGCATTAAAATCAGTACCTGCTAGTACAAAATTAGAGCTCACATAACCTCTATATATAGCATCACTGATGTTGTAAGAATCAACAGGAAAACCGATCAGCAGTTTTGAACAGGGTTGGGTTTTGGTTTGTTTTTTTTCAGAAGCTCTCAGTTGAGATGCAGACTTGTATCACCAGAAGAGAGAAGCAATTTAAATAATTTTTGTAATTCCACAAAGGACACATACAAATTACCATAAAAGATGGGAGAAAAAAAAGGTTTACTTTTATTTCTAGTTTTTCAAATCTTTAAGATTTCCAGATAATACAGGGACTGACAGTTCATGAAACAGGTGTTTGTTTGGTTGGTTTTTTGTTTGGATTGTTTCTTCTATTAAAATTTTGAATTGCTATCTTTTATTGGTATTTACTTCTATAAAGTTGTGGAATGTTTATTCCTTGCATATATTTCTACAACTACTTTGAAACTGAATGTACCTCATCAAAATCAAGGGAAGTTTTCTGAAATTTGAAAACAGCAGCTTTTAGTATTTTTTCCATATATAAGCCTATTATGTCTTGATATATAAGTAGTCTTAGGGAATTTTTCATAACACCTACTTATGAAGACTATAATTCATTTTACTGAAATTCCAGAGATACAAGCTCATGCTGATGATATTTTATAAGTAGAGGAATAAATACTGGACAATGTTTTTCCTGGAGTCCTTCCCTAAAATGTTCTGAAATGCTGCTTCTTATTTTTCCGTTTCAGAGCTTACCTATGAAGAAAGCTAGAGAGAGGGAAAAAAAGCCTTTCACAAACTGTGCTAACTTGTGATTTACACTAGTCTGAGTAGGGAATCTAACTCAGTATAAGGCATAAGTAGTGAATACATAATAAAGTACAGGTAAACTTAATCACAAGATTTTGAAGACTGCAGCAAGACATAGTTTTGAAAACAGGTTACTGAGATATTATGAATATTCTTTTGGTTTATCCTATTTGAGATTTTGAGCACTGTTTTAATAATTTTGTCTGAATAGCTTTTAAAATGTAATAAAGTTGCCTATGCTTTTTTTCAAATTGTTGCCTATGGCAGACCTCGAATATTACTCTAAGCAATGAATGAGATATTAGATATGATTTAAATAAATAACTATGTTCAATTGGAAGCATCTGTAACTTCCAGCTTGAAAAATAGCGATATACTGATATAAATATATTGTATGTTTTAGCATCTTTGATTAAATACAGAAAGTGAGCTAAGATACTACAAAACATGTTGTGTTCTTATGTAAGTTTTTATCTGTGTTCTAGAACTGGCCTTAGTCTACTGTTGCACTCTATATAAATGGGGTTTTTTTTGTTTCTTTAATGAAGAGATGCTGGTCTTTTGTAATGTTCACATATATTTGTTCTTGTCATCTTGCCCTTATTTTGAAACACAATTTACTTAGCAAAAAAAGATTACCTACTTATAACATGCCGAGTATGGGGATACATCTAGCCACAGTTCTTGCTTAGAATTCCAAGTTTCATTGTTTCATGTAACAAATGGGAGAAAAAAATGAATCTATGTGGAAAAGGGAAATTATGATTTTCAAAAATACAGGTGAAATAGTAACCCACCAGCATATTTTTATTCAGTACAAAAATAATAACAATTAAAACCTTAATTCTTACCTAACAACAGTACCGTTGGAATCAAAGATTATACAGCCAGAGAGCAAGCTCTGGTTACACACAGAAATGCCTGTGGATTAAAGTTAAACCGCATAAGAAACACAGAAATTTGTATCTGGTGGTACACATTCTAATGACACAATTTCCATACACACCTTGAAAGATCAAGAATAAAAAAGACTTCAAGATTTAATCATTGAAAAATAACTATGAAACAAAAAGGTGGAGTAATGCTTGGATTTGCATCAATATGGAAATGGAGCAGTAACATTTGAAACACTGTATCACTTTAAATGATAGTGTATCATTTAAAATAATTTCTTGAAAAATGTAAATAAACACATTAAAATAGGTACAATGGAGCATATAAATCAATGCAATACATATATGAAAAGGTAAAGTATATTTTGAAACAGATATAGCATTTTTAAAAATCATTTTAAAATCATGCAAATGAGATATGGGTGTCAATGAACATTTAAGACTGAATGAGCTGTTCAGGAGATTCAAACACAAATGCACCTTGTGCACTATAAAAGGTTTCAATTTTGCTATTTTCTAAACACAGAAAAATGTATCCCCCCCATTCAGAATATTGAATGTCTTATGAAAAGTGAAAGGTCATTTGTAACTGTCCAAAGGATTGATGGAGTTGAGATACCTCCTTGACCTTCACCCTGCACTCATAAAGAACAGTCTCAGATGACAGAGCATCAGGCAAGTTTTCAGAAAATGTCTTTTCTTATTTTATATTGCATAGCAGGCTTGTTACCTGATATTTTTCATAATTGTATGTCAAGATTTAATTACTGCATGTCTTCCCTCATTAAAAGTAAACTGTCATCTAATACCACTCAGCTATGTTTGTGATTTGCACTAATTCAAGTATTTCTGTCTTCTTTTTGCCATTGTTTTCCATCTCGGTTTCTACAATAATTGCTTTGGAGGCCTACACAAACAATGTCAAGGTCAAACCTTACAAATACAAAAATTCTTTTCCAATTACTTATTGTCAGTTAAGGATGCACATTATAAAAACTGGTTCAGAGGAGTCAGTTTCGTTTTTTTTTTTTTTCTTCATATTATAATCTTCACATAATGCAAGTGGGAATGCAAGCTTAAGTTAAGATGTTAAAACAACAAACTTCAACAAGACTTGTGAAAACATGAAGCATATCACTTTTTATTCTTTCTACCACATTTTCAACCATGTAGTATGTAAGGGAAATCCAATACCAAATATATTTTTAACCATATGCTGGAAGTAAAATAAAATTTACTCAAAGGCAAATCCTTTTTCAATTCTATGATTCTTTTGTTGTTACATTCTTTCATCCTACCAATGGGGAGAGTCAAGGACACGCGGCTTAATGGTCTACTTACCAAGAAACAAGAAGGCAAAGAATTCATTTATCAAGCTTCTGTATAAAGTGTCACTCTCTCTACTTCCCCACAGAAAGCATGAGAGTGCCAGGCTGAAAAAGAGTCAAATGAGAAAAAAATGCAAAGGAAAAAAAAAAAGTTTCTTTGCTGAAGAAGATGGGGATATGTTGGGATAAAATAGATAATTATTTAAAAATTGTTCCTTTGCTAATTATTTTCTCATTCATTTTAAAGGTACTAACATAATAGGACAATATAGGACATTGTCTAAAACCAAATATTTCTTTAAGTTGTTTCAGAGAACCAAAGCAAATCTTCACTGAAAAGTCAGATTTAACGTTTATTTGATATGTTACCTTCTTGATGAACATAAGAGAAAACTACTATACTGTTACTTAGCTGTAGAAGTACAAAATGGGAAAAAAGGGCCATGATAATCAGTTGTTCTTGACCAAATTTAATTTTTCAAACGTCATATCCTTCACTTTTTTCCCTATCAAAACACTTTCTTGGTGCTGTCATAAAAAAGTCTGTGAACCTGTTATATGAAAGCACCTGTTTTCAGAAAATGTGCCAAACCTTGTGTAACATACTTCTAATTTTCCTGTAAATTGACTATAATAGCACAAGCTACATTTTCAGGACAAGCAATTTTAGCATGTGCATTTTGTTCCTTAATTTTTTTAATTTGTTGAATCTAAACCAAATCACTGTCTGATTTTTAGACTGTTCTTTACATGTCGTGAGAAACCTAGATTAATTCTTTCTTTACCTCAAGAAATTCAAACAATTTCTCCCATCTCCTATCCTTGACTACCAACCAATAAATTCTGGCTGTGCACAGAATGGTGAAGGTCATCTTTGTGAGTCATTACTTCATTCCAGCAAAACTCATTCAAATATTTGTTACAATTGTTGCAATACTGAAAAAAAAAAAAGATAAAAAAATTTATGCCAGGCAAAAAGGAGGCATTAGTCTATTTTAGTAAGGCATGGGATATGGGATTGTAAATTGTTTGCATTGGACTCTTTGCTTAAACTTTTCATTGTAGCTCATCTGCTAAATCACTACTTATTAAAGGCTTCTCAGTGCAAGAAAAACACCTTGGGAAGTACAGAATCACAGAATCACAAGGTTGGAAAAGACCTTTGAAGATCATCAAGTCCAAACAATCCCATCCTAAGCTAAACCATATCCCTAATTACCTCATCTACCCGTCTTTTAAACACATCCAGGGAAGGTGACTCAATCACCTCCCTGGGCAGCCTGTTCCAGGCCCTGACAACTCCTTCAGTAAAATTTTTTTTTCTAATGTCCAATCTGAACCTGCCCTGGCACAGCTTCTTGCCATTTCCCCTTGTCCTATCTCCTGTCACCTGGCTGAAGAGAACATTGCCCACCTCTCTACACCCTGCCTTCAGGTAGTTGTAGGTGGTGATAAGGTCTCCCCTCAGCCTTCTCTTCTCCAAGCTAAACAGCCCCAGCTCCCTCATGAACAGGAAACAGAAGTCACGGAAGTATTTAATTCAGTAAAAGGAAAACAACAGCTAGAATTCCCAAATTAATGAAGAAGCAGAAATTACTATACTGATTTGGCCATGGGGGGAAGTAATGGGGAAATAAAAATCTAAACCAAGAGTAGTTTCTACAAGAGGATTCAATATGCTTGCATCATCAGAAAGAGCATCTAGTATTTATATACATGGTCTAGGAAAACTATTTGGATCCACAACATCCAAGAGTTTAAACCAGGATAATCTGGTATTATTGTATAGTTTCCACAACCCCTGTGTTTCTGACAGAAGATGTATGCAGGTTTTTATTTTGACTCTTTTTAAAAGATACACTTGATGCTTCCAGGATCTTAACTAGCTTTTCGTCAAGTCCCACATGATTTTCTATATGGAGTCTCAAATCAAAAACATTTGAAGTATAAAACAGTTTTGTTTACTATGTGCTTTTTGTCAAGTGGAACTAGCTCAAGGTGACAAAATTGTGTGTTGCTTTTTTTTTTCCTCAGTCATGTATGGAAATAATGATTTTTTTTATTATCTACGGACAAATGCTTTGACTTCAAGAACAGCTGATTTTTTATTATCTTTTGTCATTGACTATGAAATCACAGTTAATAAGCTTCACAGATTGCAATAAAACCCTTGAGAAACTGTGTGCTATCTGTCAAACATGTAATTTTAAGGTCTAATAATATGCAATAAGTTTACATAGGTTATTGAAGTGCAGTTCTTTCAAAGCATAGATACTTATTTAAAAAAATTAAAGGTAGCATCTCAAAACTAGCAGAATTTATTATATTTCTTTAAATACAAATGTAAATTTTAGAAGATATATTTATACAACATATGCATTAAAATATGCTTCTTTAATGTAAGAAAATTGTTATGCAATATTTTAAGGACATGTGGCATTATCAGATCTGATCTAAAACTTGTTAAAGTCAAAGGAGGTTTTGGAGTGTGAAGTGTAATCTATTGAAAGAATATCTGTTTGGAAAGTAAGTGAACACCAGTGTATATTCAGAAGGCTCATAACATATTTTGTTATTCTTGTTCTTCTGATCAACTTAAGTTCTTCCACAGGTTTAGTTTTTTTCAGACAGATCACAGATACCTAGAACTGAGAAGCTGTACCTTTACAGTATAACTTAATGTGACCAAAACCTTCCATTCGAAGAAAGATAATATATAACAGGATCTGGTATAAGACAATGATTTTCTATTTTTATTATGGCACTAGCAAACATAAAATTTATATTTATATGCTACTGTGTCTTTTAATACACTAAGCATATAAACACCATTAGGGTAAAAATGATAAAAAATAGTATATTCCAATTTCTTCTAACTGTTGTTTCCCATACTGTGGTATTTTAATTATTATTTACTTTTAATACCTCCAGTGTAGTCTTGACTATTATAGAAAATACTATATGATTCTCATTTAAAAAAAAAGTTTAAGTATAATAATTATTAATTATGAACATCACATAAGGATTATAACAAAACATCCAAATCATTTGTTTCAAATTCATGGTCCTTTGGGCTAGTAGAGGCAAAATAAGTAATGTATTTCAATCAGATCTCTTTTCAGGAGAAAACTTGCTTCCAAAGTAAGCCCTTATTCATCATTTCTATTGCTGAATGAAAAAAAAAGTACATATGAATTTGTGAACTACATCTGCAGTCCATCTATCTTATAACGCAGATTATGTACCTCATCTTACTCGTTAAGATTACATTTACATAATTTTAAAATTTCAATATCACCATAATTTCACTGTTGTTAAATTTAGTTTTCAAAGTGTTATGAAAAGTATCCTGTAGCTTTACAAATGTCTTATAAAGTTGTTTGATGTAACACACCCTTAATATCTAGTTTGCAGACATTCCATAGTTAGCACATTAGCCATAAAATTAATTGCTACTGTACTCCATTAACAAACAAGATAGCCTTTTTTTACCTCAGTGTTAACCATTTCACATTTATTTCACTCTTGTGTTTTAAGAGGAATTGTAACAGTAAGCAGTACCAGCCAATTCTGTGTTGTAGTGTTGGAAAACAATCACCACAAAAGTACATTAATCCTGTGATGGAAGATTCATCTCTAGGTACAAGAGGGTAGCTCAGTTTCTTTGACCATTTATCTCTCTGAAACGATCAGCAAGGATGCCAATTAGAAACACTATTTATCACTGTGACTTTACTCGTGATGTTTACACTTACCGAGCAGAAACAGGACTGAAATAATTTCAATTTCCTTGCAATTGCTCATCTTTATCTGTGTTAAGAGCAAAATATTTGGGTAGATATTTCGTTCATATCGCTCAGCATCTTGCCTCCAATATCAGACTGTGTTGAATACTTCGTAAACGTTTGCATAAACCTTTAAAGATACACAAAATTGTGTAATGTTTCCATTAGGTCTTGATGAAATATTAAAATACTGGCTTATTCCACAAATTCAAATGGCATGTATTTCCTTCATATACACTGTAAAAATGTAAGAAAATGGAAAATGTATAGATTCAAGCACATTTTTCAATAGGTACTATCATATACACTCTGATATCACAAAATCACAGAATCACCAAGTTGGAAAAGACCTTTGAGATCATCTAGTCCAACCATACCTGTCCTCTATTAAACCATATCCCTAAGCACCTCATCCACCTGTCTTTTAAATACATCCAGGGCTGGTGACTCAACTGCCTCGCTGGGCAGCCTGTTCCAATGCCTGACAACCCTTTTGGTGAAGTACTTTTTCCTAATGTTTAAAATATAGGAAGTATCTCTCCAGATTGATGTAAATTTATGTCCTTGGTTTCAACACTTTTTCTAACTGTTCTAGGTAAAAGAAAGTAAAAAATGACATCAAATGAACAAATCCATATTGGGGCAGAGACTAAGATGGACCTGGCAGCATAGCTAATAGTCATCAACTTCTTTCTGAGAAACTTTTCCTAAATTCAAAGGACTTATTTATGATGACATCCCAGTCTGGAAAGCTTCTACATTTAAATAGGCCTTCATTGCAAGAAAAGTTTCAAGAAGCCAATACATGAAAAACAAGTGTAAATTACCTTAGAAGAGATGGTAAGTTACAGTACAGTGCCTTATTCCTCACAGTGCATAATGTAGATCAAACTGCAGAATGCTACAAATGAGTTTAATTGTAATCAAGGTTATGATATATGATTGTGCATTACAGAAATTCTGTAAGATTTAGAAAACTCTAATATAACAGGAATTTGTTACTATCAAAATTTCAAGCACTTAATATCATTAAAGCCTATAATGTTTACATGTTTAAACAATTGAGAGTATCAAGCCAAACAGAGGATACAACACTTTAAGTTACCAGCTGTATTATGGCCTAAGTATTACCACACAAGACTAAAAGGCATTCTAGGCGAGCTGTTTAGTACATTTAAGTCCATATTTTCTGTGTGTGTTAAAACCTGCATTTTATGTAAGCTTATATATCTTATTTTCAATCTAAACTCAAACTGCATTCTTGGGACTCCATTGGGAAGGTGTAAAGACATTCTTTTTCTCTATTAAGGTTTTTTACTGGACTGCACCTACAAGTACTTAGGTAGTAAGTAAAGCAAATTTCACAAATTCTGCTCAGAAAAGTTTTCTTCCACTTTGAATTATATTTAACAGGATGAGGTTCAAGTAAACACCACTTTTTGGAAGCTTAATGTTCAGGTTAATTGTTGCTGATTGCTGATAGAAATATTCTTCAAGAGCTAATTCACATAAGTTATTTATATTAAGGTGAATGTCATTTAATTTACAGTACATTTCATTTATATATTTAAGGTATCTGAAACTCTAACAAGCATAACAGCCTATAAATTACGAGCTAAAAATCAAATTTTGCTGTGACTACATCTCTAAAAACTTCTCCGATATAGTTTCTTGGGGTGTTTCCTATTAAACCTCTTATAATATATACTGACTCATTTCTTCTACACAGCAATCTTTCAGAATTCTTTCTAGCTCCAGAATTTCAAGACTTGAGCTCTGTAGGCAGAGCACTATGAAAAGACTAAAATTGTGTACCTAAATTTTTAAACCCATTTCCAGCTTGCAGAAACAGGATAAGGAAAAAAAAAAAAGAGCTTACTAGTTAAAAAAGTCTTTGATACGAAAATTTAGCCCTGTATCTCCAAATGATGATGTGAATAAATAAACCACTAAGTCAGTTAGATATCAGCAGAATGGTAAACAAGATAACAAGGGAAGCCTGTGGATGTAAAAAGCAGACCATTTGGGTTTTTCTTGTTTTTTGGAAGTGCAGACAGATCTTAACTTTAAAAACTGGGAGTAAAGAGATACAGAGATTAGATTAAGATCAGGAAACAGGTAGAGTATCCTGCTCAAAAAACCCCACACTGCCTTAACACAGTTAGACTTCAACACTTAAGCTGCTAGATATGCAATCAGTCAAGCTGAATGAAGACAAGATGCAAAGAGGTTTGTGAGAATATCTTCAGTAAAAGTAAGATCAGCATTCCAATGTCCTGATTCCAGCTTTCCCCTCTGTTGTACCACTATATCACTATATGGTTTAATTGCAAGTTAATATTACTGTATTGCCTCAAACATGATGACCACACCATTCCTTCCCACTGGTTAGTATCATCTGTGACTTCACAAGTGAAAACACCTTAAGCACCGAACTCAGAGCTTATTTCAACATGCCAAGCAAATAAATAATTTAGGAGGTACTGCACTTAAATGTAATTTTCCATACATTTGTGCATAAAATTTCCTCTGATCAACTGTTAAAATAAAAGACTTCTTTAGTAACTATTTCTATATCCATTTATAGTGGAATTGAAACTGTGAGAGCTTACTCTCACATTCCACATTTCTGGCCTTTAGCTTTAAAATCTTTAGCCATTTTCTTATTCCTAAAGTTAGTTAGTAGTATGAAGAAGTTAGCATATTCATCCAAAAATGAAAGTAAAGTAAAATTAAAATCCTAAGTACTTACTTAACTGTGATATATAAAAAATAGACAGTCTGAATGGCAAACATTTTTTTCTTGAATGAGTTGGTACTCACAGCTTTTGTAACCTGTCTTTTTCTTAATCAGGTACATGACTCTCTGTAAACTTTCTTTGCTTGCAAAGACAAACATAACTAATAATTTCTGTAAAGGTCTTGAGCCCTTCCAACATCTGGTTTTGGTTTACTATAAAAACTGTGTCTCTGATCTCATGTGTTGAACTACTGTATGTTTGCCACTGTCTATTTCCTGTGAAAAAATACATTGAACAATAATAGCTTTTGTTCCCAACCTTCCAGTCACTGGAGCAGCTGAACAAATAATTTTCATGTTTTCATTTGAAATAATTTATTCCATGTATATGTTTGTGTAGGGTCATTTGGGTTATTGAATGTTTCATCATTTAAAAATCAAATATTAGAAATTTAAATTACTGAAAACTACATCTAATAGTTTCCTTATGCTTTTAGCAATTCTCTTGACAAAATTTCCTTCCAAAATATCTTCCAGTCTATATATAGCTTTGTGTCACCGTAAGAAACTAAGAAGAAAATAAAAGGCATTATGAAGAAAAGCTAGTAAGCATCATAAATAACCCTGCTCAACAATAAATCACAGGTGTCAACCTATAGTTTTGCTTAGATATTGATAATTTTGGTTTGTTATCTATATAATGATTAGCATTATGTATAATTAAACTGTTACATTTAAATACTGGTTTCTTCCATAAGTCAAAAAGAACATGTATTTATATCTGAGTAACACCTTTCCTGTTTATGTAAATCATCTGTTTTCCTTCAGACTGGAGGAAGAGACTTGGCCCTTCCAACTGCTCATGCTTGCAACTGCCCTTGCTTTCCTCATCATTTTCAGCTCCCTCTCGCCCCAGCCTTTTCATTTGCACTGTCCAGATTCCTTCTTTCCTCTTTTAGTCAGAAACCTTCATAGTCATGAGGCACACTCTGTGTGCACTATCATGACCCACTTTGCTTCCACAGTTATACATTTTTATCAAGTCATGGATTCTTATAGTGCATTCTTACCAATAATTAATATGCTTAATATTGTTCGGTTACACAACACTGTCAGGTTCTGCTACATTTTTGTCCTATTTTCATTAGATTTTATTGAAGCCAGTACAAACTTGGTGTTGCAACCAAATTATGTTAAGTTCCCAGGTTAAGATCAGCCTAAATTCTAGGTTTTCATAATTTCTAATGTCAGTTTTCAAAGATTCTCAGAATCACAGAATCGTAGGGGTTGGAAGGGACCTCCAGAGATCATTGAGTCCAACCCCCTGCCAAAGCAGGTTCCCTAGAACAGGTTGCACAGGTAGGCGTCCAGACAGGTCTTCAATATCTCCAGAGAAGGAGACTCCACAACTCCTCTGGGCAGCCTGTCCCAGGGCTCTGTCACCCTCACCATGAAAAAGTCCTTCCACTTATTGGTGCGGAACTTCCTGTGCTTCAACTTGAGGCCATTGCCCCTTGTTCTGTCCCCATGGATAACTGAAAATAGGTTGGCCCTTTTCCCTTTGTCTCCCATATTTCAGATACTTATTAATCTGATTCCTTCTCCGTCTTCTTCTGGGTAGCTCCATTAGACCTTAAATCCAAACCCAAAATCTAAAAACATTAAATTCATAACTATATTTCTAGGTTTTATTTACATTATAGTTTACATAGTCCTATTTTTATAGTCCTGTTTATTTATATTTTATTTACATTAAATGCACAGAAATTGCATTTTTTCCCTTAATATTTTTTTTATATTTCATACTCTATATTTTAACTTCATTAAAGAAATTTTTTTTGTTTTTTAAAAAATTTTTATCATACACATAATGATATGTGGTTTATTTCAAAGGTAAACATTGCATTCCTAGTCATTTATTCACTACATGATTGGGATCCCTCATGTCTTCAAGTTGTAAGATCAGCACACAGTGTATCAGCTATTCAGAATTGTACACAGTTTTTTAGCTCACACTTTAAAAATGTGGAGAAAGTCTTTTCTTAAGACTGTCTAAAAATGGGTAAATTTTACAAAACTTCATGAGTACGGATTTGGGTTTTTTTTAGCTACTACTGTAATAGAAGAATTAAATTAATATTAACATGGAGGAGTAGTTTTGTGAAACCAATGTGATTCCAGTAGCCCAAGGCCTCTATTATGGAAAACGTGTTATCAAATCAAAGAAACCATTTGTTTAATGCTGACTGATAATCCCAAGCAAGTTTCTAATGTAAGGTGGAAGTGGTAGGAAAAATCATCCAAGTAGTTTCAAGATGGTGCTTGCTTAGTTTCTCTCTCTGATATCCTAATAACCTGTCCTTATCCCAACCCATGAGGTTCACCTTTGTTTTTTTTTCTTTTTTACCACTTTTCCTTCCCCACCCAGAGCCAGCGGCTGCGCAGTGCTCAGCTCCCAGCTAGGGGGCTGAACCATGACACCTTATTATTCTAGACATGTTTCTATTGTTGGAAACAAAATTACATAACTTTAATTTAGAGTAACAAGAAAATTCTTTCTGTTGGATCTGTTAGAGAAATGTTAGATGACAGTGGTCGAATTTAAGTTCTATTAATTTTCAGGTTTGGGTAACTTTTACTTAAGGATTTTTTTTTTGAGGGATCTTCTAAATAATTAATCTCAATTATTAATTAATCATTATTGCTAATCAGTCTCAAAATTCTAAGGAAGCTTCCAGGGTACTAGGAAAAAAGACAACTGTTTACCAATATTTTTAAAGTAAGTGCGATAAATAGGCTAAGTCTATGTCAGTTAGCCTCATCCTGATTCCAAGCAAAACCATGTATAAACGAGTAGAATCAATAAAAACGTAAAATACAGAAGCATTACTAATGACAAGCTATAAAGAGTAAATCAAAAATAGCTCTTGTCATACATTTTATAACTGGCTAAAAGTGTGTTTGATAAAAATAAATGCATTGATTCAACATTTTAGAATATACATAAATAATTACTAATATAAAAAAGGATTAGGGTTTGTTTAAAACAGAGCAGCAACAACCTATACTTTTAAAGAGATAACAAGCCAATACTTTTAAAGAGATACTGCAGGTATCAGTTCTTGTCTCAGTGCTCTTCAATACTGTGAAAGATAAAAAGTAATTGATCATGAAGTTCAGAAATGGAACAAAAATAGTGCAGCTGTAAACACTAACAGTAGCATGATTAGCATGACTGATGTCGCAGTGTGGGTGTATTTTAAAAAGGTGCATTTTAGTAATAGTTAAAGTTACAGAGAGGTAGAGGACTGAAAGTGATCTGAAGCAGAAGATGGGATACTGGAGAAATTGCTTTCATTTTCTAATTTGCTATTCAGTTTTGTTCTGGAATGGAGGACTATTACAAGAGAAGGACTATACTAGAAAAGTCAAAATGATCTAACAGTGTTTCCAGTAGTTTAAAATATTTAAAAAAAAAATAAATATTACAACATAAATAATGCTTTAGTGACCAGAAATTAACTTGCAAAGCATGATTCAGCATCTTAGCTCTTATAGAAAGGAGCAAACCCTATGCCTAACCTATGAGGCACAGTCTTAGAAGAGAATCTTCCAACAGAATGTCTTGCATTTTCCAAGCAGAACAATGGGATTACTAGATATGTTGTTGAATTATCCTTGAGGACTTTATGACTGAAATATTGGAAAGAAACAAGGTGGAAGTACAAGTCAGATTTACAGAAAACTCTTTTTACATCATTTAAAGCACATTAGCTTACAGAATCAAATGATCCTTCCAGAAACACAATTCAGATTTTATATCCATAGTTACAAAAATATTTAAAAATCTTCAGTATGTACATAACCTTAAATACATATGTTTATATGGGCTTATATTTATATTGTGTTGACAACTACATGTCAAAATTAAATACATTAAGGATTTCTGAGTGTTTTTTTTATTAACAATTAAAATAATTTGAACTTTTTGTATATTGCAGAAGGAAGTCAGTTATTTCATTTTCTTTTGTCCCTCACTTGTGTGTTGTGAAAGCGGGAGGTGTTACCTTTGGGCCAGTTTGCAGTGAGAAGAAATACTGAAGAATAATAATGGTTCATTAGTCAATATAAAATATTTCTCATAGAAATGGTCAGGTTGTATGTAGCACTGTACTGTTTAAGTTGTAGGCATATATTAGGAAATCATAATATATATTAATACAAGGTAGGGAAATCTTGTATCAACCTTCCAATATAAGCTTATATTACAACAGTATATAAATATCCTCATTCAGGAGTATGACTCTATGGTACAATTTTTTTGTATAAATGTAAAGATAGAAAAAAAGTATTCCTCCTCCCAGCCCAAAATGTATAATCTAATTATGTGAGTATAACTATTTACTTTTCTTAGAGTAGTTCCTCATGAGTAACTCCAGAAGTAATTTTATTTCAATTAAAAATTATTAGCAAAAGGTAAAATATTAAATTCTATCACTCTAAGATTATGTTAATTAATCACATACTTTAAACTGGGATAAAATATAAATAACATTTTAAAATGAGACTCTTAGCTGCTTAATCTGCCTATCAATTTTGCTCTCTTCATATCACCTTTAAATAACAACTCTACTTTAGTCTGGAAACACCTACTGGAGCTGGAGCCCAGTACTGGCTCCCACAAGATTTGAAAGCAGAAAAAAATCAATAGTTTTGCTGTTGGTTCTCTAACTGTGGTGGGGGGAACCAAACCATACCAAAACAAAAAAACCCACAACAACTCCCCCTCAAAAAAAGCCCAGCACCAAAATCCACCCTTTTTAAAATTCAACTTGTATTAGAATAAACATGCTTGTAATTATGTATACATACATATATAATTTCACAGACATACTACAAATTTTAATTACTTGACAAGAAACAAATATGGTATTACCTTGTAATTTGATTTAAGAAATAGGCATTTATACATCATATTTAAATATAAAATATACATTATGTTTAAAGGTACCAAAAACATAAAAAATAAATAGAAGTCTTGATGTTAAACTATGATGGGAGTTAGTATTACCTTATAGAGACAAAGTAAAAGGAAAAAATTGGGTTATATTAAAAACTGATAGAATAGAAAGGAATTCACATTCATTCATAGGTAAGCCTAGAGGCAGACAGAGAGTTTATATACATTTTCATGCATACATCAGAAAGTTTTACACTACAGTATAAGAACATAGCTTTCTGGAGCCACAGAATGTCATTCCTAGTGCTGAAGAACAATACAAATTTTTCACCCTAAACTTAGGCAATGCTGAAGAATGCATGGCTACTCTGGAAATACAGAGGAAGTAAGTCATGGGGAAACCAGAAAAGAGAATAACAGCGGAAAGGTAGAAAAATAAAAGGCAGAAAAAAAATAAAAGACAGGTAGAAAAATGGTTTTGAAGGAATTAATGAGAGAAAGGTAAAGCCTTTGGAAAGACTGCAGGACAATGAATTGATAAAGGGAATATCTTTATTAGCGATTTACAGACTTCTAATAGCCAATATAAACTTATTTCTGTGCATTCTATATCTATTAGATTTTTTTACACCCCTCGTTAAAATGATTATCCTTTCCTACCACAAAAAATTTGTGTAGACAACATCACCTTTCTTCTTAACAAAAGATCCCAATTTCCCTATAGATTGAAGAAGTTGTTCTTTGCACCTGTTCGGAATTTCAAATCTTTTGTGAATATAAATCAAGACTGTGCTCAGTATTTCAGACATTTCTCACCACCAAGAGTGAAAATTTTGAAAGTGAAAATTCTAGTAGGGTATAACATCTGCTAAATTACCATTATTTGACACCAAATGGGAAGTCAAAGTTTTTTCACACTTTTGCTTACACTAGTGGCTGTCATAAATCAGGACATTTTAAATGTATACATCATAAGATACTAGGTTAAACATAAACATATTAGTATTAGTCGTGTCACTTCATTATAAATGCTTTTGTTGAAACTGTCACTGATCAAGGAAGAGGAAGAAGGAACTCTTCAGGCTTTACACATGAAATTATTTGGCCTACTAGACCAGTGTCTATGTGTCACTTGCCTCAGACAGTGATATGTGACCAATTACTAAGGTGCAATATACAATTCACTGAGACTGGAATGGGAAAATCCAAGCAAAGCTATTTCAAACTGCTTAAGATCAACAACAAAAAAATCAAGTAGGACTACTGGTAGAACTAAAATGAATTGATCCACATTTCCAGTCAAGTAAGTTTTTAAAAAGTTTGTTTAAAAGTGAATGTTTTGGTGAAATATTGAAAGATATGAGTTTGATACTTATCACTCCTATTAAGTAATACAGCGGTTGTTCCAAACTTCTGAAAATTAGATTTATAAACAAATTAAGGTTCTATTAAAAAATTAGTAACAAAATCCACCTATGGTTCTTTTTAAGAACAATTTAAATACTTCATATAGAGCTATTCAAAGAGTAGCTGAGAAATATGTCTGATGACATTGTGCATCTAATGGCAAATCTGTGTCATTATTCACAGGCAATATGTAAGTAGCATAAAGACTAAATAATGACTTTGCATTGTGATCAAGACAGATATATTTCTCAAATAAATCCTTGAAGATTGTGTCCTGAAAGTTACTTCAAATATGTTTGTGAAACTGATACATAGAATTTTCAGCAGGATCAAAAATACTGCCAAAATCTTCAAAGGTTTGTGGCAGTTCAACTCCTAGGGTTAGTGAACTCTGAAGTGTGTTGGGTATTCATGGTACTATTCTGGCAGTGAGGGCTGCAGGGCAGCCTCTGTGAGGACAGGCTGGGGCTGCCCTGCGCTGGACACAAACAGCTCCAACAGACCCACCACAGGGCACAACTGAGCTCCTCAGCCAAGCCGGTGGCACCACTGGGAAAATATATTTTAGGAAGAAGAGTATACTGGACACGCAGAGGAGGAATGAGAAAGAAAATTAAAAAAAAACAAACCCAAAACGTCAGAAACAACAGTGTGATCATCCAGGTCAGAAAAGAAGTGTGTGTGTAAGCACTACAACTACCTGGCAACAACTAAAAGCATCAGTGTGTTATCAACATTATTCTCATCCTAAATCTAAAACTATATCCAGAACTAAAGCAGCTACTAGAAAGAACTCTATCATCTCAGTTTAAAACATGATATAAGACCACAGAGGAACAGATATTTCCCTGCAGCCTGTGGAGGACTCACATCTGAGCAGATTTTTTCCTAAAGGATTTCAGCCCTGTGAAGAGGATCCATGGTGAAGCAGTTCAGGAAGGACTGCAGCCTGTGAAGAAGGAATGAGGGAAAGGTGTGAGGAAGAAGGAAGGAACTCTTATGGACTAATTGTAACACACCCACTCCCCATCCACCTGTGCTGCTTGGGATGCAGGGACTAGGTAAAGATGTAAAGGAGTTGGAAACAAGGGACTGAAGTTGAATTTCAGTAAAGGGGTACAGGGAAGGTTTTCTTTCCATTTGCATTTGTTACTCACAGTCCAAATTTATTTTAATCAGCAATAAATTAATTTTTTTTTTTCCATGTCAAGTCTGTTTCACCTGTAATGTTAACTGATAACTAATCTCCATTCCTTTATCTTGACCAATGAGCTTTTCCATCAGTTCTATCCTGTTAAGGAGAGAGAGTGACAGAGCAGGTGAGTGTACCACTGGCTGTTGGCCAAGGTCAGGTCACCACACAGTCTATGCTGGCATGTGACTATATAAACAGTCACAGGTATATACAGTTTATAGTATAAATGTTTAAAAGATGGAAGACTTTTTAAGAATAAATATACTTATTCTAACTTAAAAGGATATTTCATTGCTGTCCAAGAAATTATGTCTGGCCTGCAATTTATGAAACAGCTCCCCTTGCTAGTTCATTTCTATTACACTTCAGAAAGAAATTAGTTCAACAGTGAAAATGGCCAGCAAGGTGGTTTTTTTTATTATTTTCTATCATTGCAACCTATATTCTTTGAAAACTTCATAATGGAGATATTTCAAACTGTGGAATACAGAACATTAATGAAGTCTTGTTACAATATTCCCAGTTTCAAGCAGAGATTAGGGAGACAACAAAGCAAAGATGAAATGAAAAAGCACATAAAGGGTCTTACAACACCGAGTTCAGACTCTTTTCTTATAGGTAAGCTTACATAAATCACCGTTCTTCTCTATGCCTCAGCTTCCCCATTTTATGAAGTTATTCCAGGAAGTGCTTTGAAATACAGGGAGATATCTGTACAGAATAAATTCTACATGTCACTCTGTGTTATAAAATTCTGTGCAATCTTATCCTTAATCATCAACACAATCTGTTCAGGTAACTAATTTGAGTAATAACATGAATCAACATTTTTAAGGAATTATAGCTTTTGATTTCCTGCAAAAAAGAATTTTTGTATCTATTTAAAAGACCATAAAGTGGACTGTTTCCAGTCCCTTAAAATAGGAAGACACAATTCAAATAAGCTTTAAAAGTTATAGTAATACTGAAAACAAACGAGAGAGCCTGTTTGTGCAATGAAAGTGCTGGAATATGTTCAATAACTGAAGAAACACCATGAAATTTGGTGTAACCAAAGTACTAGAAGTTAAGTTAAATAAGAAGTTCAGTGAGCCAGCCGTATGAGGTAAAAAAAATAAACACGCTCATTATTTCAGCTCCATTGATCCAAACTTTTTGTGTTAAATAAAAATGTGTAGAAGGCTCAGGAGTATTCTAAGGAGTTCAGACTTTTGAGCCATTTCTCCTGAGATTTGTCCAGAGCAAACACATTGAAAGAGAGTGGGTATATAAAATTCCATAGCCTCCTATTATTATCAGTTTTATTGATCCCTCTCAACAACCCCTGAAAAAGCTCAACCGTGGACACTACCACATGAGGTAACAATGTAACAAATAAAGACTATCCCAATGGAAAATTTTCAGTTCCAATTAAACATGCTGTGTTTCATAAAGCATTTCCCTGACCTTCAGCCCTTGAAGAGTGTACTATATATCCATAGATAGACTTGCAAAGAGGCACTCATGATATCTAGGTTTTTCAATTACATTGAACAAGAAGCAGTTAAATATAATAATATAATAATATTGTGATATAATGTCATAATATAATATTACAATATACTATCTTATAATATGATGTAATATGATATATTATTTTTTCATGATACATACACTTATTTACCTATAAACAAATCCAAGTTAAAACTTTTTATATGTTATCAAGACCTAAGATATTACAAAGCCTTCTAAATATGTGATGTTATTATGTGAGAGCAATTTAAGATCAGAAAATACACAGAATTACACAAACAACAAAGGAAAAAAATTGTGTTAGATCCTGTTAAGCACAGAAATCTACACACACAAAAAAAATTTCTTAATCTTCACATTTGAATATTCCTGAGATTACAGAACACATTTTCAGATTAAGCCCTTTAGAAATCAGTCTGTCAGAATTTCATCAGCAGCCATTATAAGTGCATGTTAAGAAAGAATGTAAAGTTTGAAAACATTCCCATTTCATGAGGAGACTGAACATTCATCTGAAAATGCTATGTGTATGTGACTCAACTATAAAAGTACTGAAGCGCTGAAAATGCAAATAACATAGCTGGGCAATCATCCATCACCACCATGATCAAACAAACAGTGAGAAATACATGTTGGCTGCACACAGTAAAAAAGACATCTATTTATTATACAGATATTTTAAACGTATGAAATGTGTTGGCCAAACACATCCTATTTCTGCTATGCCAGAAGCCTTTGTACAAGAGTTGTTGGTTGGGGTCTACTGAGTCACTGCCCACACCCTGTTGTCCAAGGCAAAAAGGCAGGATACATTTAACTGTATTTTAGAACTTTGTTAGTACAGCCATAGAACCACAGACTGGTTTGAGTTGGAAGGGACCTCAAAGACCATCTAGATACAACCCCTCCACTAGACCTGATTGCCTAAGGCCCCATTCAACCTGGCCTTGAACACTGACAGGGAGAGGCCATCTACAATGCCTTTGGGCAATATGCGCTAGTGTCTCACCACCCTGACAATAAATACTTTTTCTCTATATCTAATCTAAATCTACCCTCTTTCAGTTTAAAACCATTAGCCCTCATCTTGTCAATGCATGCCCTTGTAAATAATCCCTCTCCAGCTTTTTTGTAGGCTCCCGTCAGGGGATCCTTACTGTATACATCTCCCATGCATAAGAGGCTACCTATATGTCTGAATTTGTCTATTTAAATAAAAATATGCTTTTTGGATGAACTGAGTTGTTTAATTAAGAGTTAGCAATAAGAATCTTAGGTAATGACTTTCAAGCTAATGTTATGCAAGCAGGCATGGATATCTCAGAGACTCTACTGATCCGGTATAACCAGATACAAACTCATACAGCTTTTTGACACCTCTGTTTGAATCTCTGTTTTGTCTAAAATTAATTTCAGCAGGTTTAGTTTGATATGTCATGGTAAAAAAAGAGTTTTATACCAAGAATGGAGAATTTGATGGCTTTTCATTTCAAGTGAAAGCTATTTTGGATTTTAAAGCAATCTATAGAGGATATCATCCTAATTTTAAATCTTTCCTTTGATTTAAAAACTAACTATATTGATATTTTGAACACTGTCTTCAAGACCATTTGTTTCTTTAATACTCTGTACGATAATAGAGCTGGAGGAAACTAAACCTCTAATGGTAAGACATAAAAAGCTGTAAGTATATAATGAAATTGTATAGAAGAAATGTGCTAAAGAACAAAAAACATTTTCATGTTTCAGAAACATTTTGATTCATGGTTTATTATTTACAAAAAATTTAAAACATACAACGTTACTTTCTTAAAAAGATCTTGAGCTATTTTTAGGCCTTAGCAAAACTCTTGTGAAGAGATCAGAGTCATATCACAATTACAATAAGCACAGGCTACATTTGCCCAGAACTGGGCAAGTTAAGTTATGTGTATAAATAGAGATATTTTCTCTGTGTGTGGTTTGTTTTGGTTTGGTTTTTTCTGTGATTTAAGATTAGCTATAATGTAATTCTTAGAAACAGTTGCTTATTTACAGTTAGCATAGAAAATTCCTGACCTTATTTTGAGTATTTTTATGACATGAAATCAGAAGAGATTTAATTAGACTACTGTATTTATTTTTGTTTGATGAGTCAGTGATTTCTGTAAAAGTAACACATGTAAACTACATTAATTTAATCATGCAGTAGGAATACAAAAATGTGTTGTTACTGATTAAATGATTACTGCAACATCTCACAGACATCAGGAAGAATTATGGGAGCAATTACAGGAAAAGCACTTGATGGCAATAAATAGGGAGAAATAGAAAACCTCATAAAGAACTGGAAAAAGTTGTAAAGCAACACTAGAGGTAATTTTACAGTGGTTTAGGATGATTTCAGTGTGAGAAAAAACACATCCATTTAAGAAACACAGTTGACTGTAATAAAAACTAACTTCAGTATTTTGGTTGATTTTAGTAATGTAGCCTTCATGGACTACTCATTGCATTACTCCTGGCATCAGTGAGTCTGAAAAGCCGTCCTATACCATTTGTATCTTATCCAGTTGACTGTTTTTCTAAATATTTACTTTTGGGCTTTGGAAAAAAATTGCAAATATTGCCATTTTCATAACTTTACACTGAATATAATTTCACATCAAACTCTCTCTTTTTGGAACCAGATTGGGATTTTTCTTCTTCTGAATAATGAGTGACCCTTTAGATGAATACCATAGGAAAGTACTGACATGACTATTTGACATATATTCGAATTCTATTTACAGAGCAATGAAGAGAGAGTTTACAATGGAATAAGAAGGGATGAGTGATTTAGTAAATAATAAAAAGACTAGGTAAGTAATAAATTTGCTGTAAGAAACATTTATTCTTTAACATAAAATGTAAACAGTGAACTATACACAAGAGGTAGGACTGTTTCAGGAAAGGAAGAAAAAAACAGTTCGATAGATACCATCTGATTTTTAAAGTAGAAAAATTACTATTTTGTATTAGGTTCTTGGATCTCAGTTGCAAATATTAGAATTACAGAATGGTTTGGGTTGGAAGGGGCCTTAAAGATCATTTAGTTCCAACCTGCTGCCATGTAGTTCTTCACATCTTAATGTGAAGAAACCAATTAGAATTGGAAAGGTCAAGCGATCTCTTCTTTAAGTTGCATTTTGAAAAAAAAACACAACTATGCTAAGCCCACACACTTCATATGCATTTATATTAAATTACAAATTCAGAAAACCATTTAAGCACATAATTAGTTATAGGCAAGTGGTTAAATACTATTGACTTCAAATTAAGCTTGTACTTAATTTCTTTGCTGACTCAGACTCCAAGATGTTTAATAAATGTTGGATTTCTTTAGAACAGGATAAAATAGTCATACCTTTGTGATTTTCTTTGGTTTAGTAACATAAATGCCTGTTCTTAATATGTTTTTCACTGCTTGTCTTATAGCCTTTGATAAGTTTATCTGCTCAACTAGGCTTTTACTTTGCAGGTAGAAAATGAAGTACAGAGAAGCTGTCAATATGCCTACACTGATAGCTCAGACAGATTTGAGGTGGATGCAGTCTGGTGGATGTGGCTGGAAAATCAGCAGTGCAGCATATTCTACTGCTGCTGAAGAACACAGGATCCCAGACAGGCTTGTGTAAACTTGTCCAGGAAATATTTTTTTTAAAGGGATAATAATATAATTCAGAAGATAAATTTATATACATCCACATTTATAGCTATATTGTTCATGAACATATGTACATGCATACTATATATATATACACACATGCGTATATATATTTACATATTGAAATATTTTTATATATACATGCACATGCAAAACTGAAAATGAGTAAAAAAATATACAATTTAATGTTTCTGAGGCCAAAGAACAGACCAATCAATTGATTTATTAAAGACTAGAGTGGTTAAAGCACATGATAATATCACATACATATTGAAGGACCGATACAGTAACACCCTGGGGTTTTTCTCTCTATAATAGCCCTTCTTTCTATAATAAGATGAAATGTAGACGGATTTTTTTAAGTCATCAGTTATTTATGAGATAGCTTAAATCTAATGCAAAACTACTTAAGAAACCCAAATGTCTCATCTAAATTTCCAAATGAGTACAAAGTATTATTAGAGCATTAGTCTTCCAAATGCAGACATTACTGGCAAAAGAAAAGGAAACTGAAATCTCAATCTATGCCTATCCTTTCTTCCTCTGAACAAGGAAACTGCCTGGTTTAAACATGCAAATCCTCTTTTTGTTTCTATATGCCTCCATTGTGGGCCACAGGAAGCCTCTGCAGAAATGAGAGCTCCATAGCATTAACTAATTAATCTTAACAGTTGCCATGTAAGGTAAATTGGTTTTATTATTGCCCATTTTCCAGATGGGAAATAGACTGATTTGTATAAGGTAATGCAGTGAGGCAATGGCAAAGGAGAGGAAAGTAGTCGCATGTTATGTTCAAAGTTCAGAGCATCTCAGCAGTAACCTGATCTATTTTAGACATCAGTTCAATTTCATTGTCCATAATCCCATTCATTCAGTCTGGACTGAGTTATCACATCAGCAAAAGCAATGTTGTAAAGAAAGGGTATGAAAACTCAGGCAGTCTACACTGCCATCCACACACATGACTGTCTTCTCAAACTATGCTTCAAGGAAAAACCCTAAAGGCACCAAGCCCTATCTGATTTCAAATGTTACTAGATACCATAAATTCCAACTGTTATCCCTTCTATCTTTTCCCTTGCACTTTACAGGAGACAATTTTTATTTCTTCAGAATCTGTTTTCCCCTATGCTTTGCCAGCTGCTTTATGACAGTCTTAGAGCTGTACTTACTGCTAGATTCACTTTGCGATAAAGTTGGCTTCATCATAAAAATTTGGTGGTGTTGCCTGCACTGCCAGTATGTCTCACATTTCCAGGACCATCTTTATGGCATACTCCATCCTTCAAAACACACAGCTGAGCCTGGGGCATGGTCTGGGGCGAACAAATAGGAGGCCTACCTCTTTCTGTAGAAGTATGAGAAATTCTAGGAAAAGAATAAGCTTCCAGGGAGATTTTTACAGCTAAAGTAAAAGGTCACCATTAATTCACATTGGCAAAGCAGCAGATAGCTGGCATGGAGACAGTGCTGAAAAACACTCAAGGCACTGCTATGGGGGCTATTTCACTACAGGTAAAGAATGATCAGTTTATTAAAAATAAAACCCCAAAAATTCTGAGTATCACTTCGTCCAACCACCTGCTCAAAGCTGAGCTAAATACAAATTTAGATTATGGTGTCTAGATCCTTCATTCAGGTGAAGAGGTTGGTTGGGACAAGGTCTATCTCCATGGCTTCTCTCTTTCTACCCACAATCCATGGAGCAAGACACTTCTACCTTGAAGGAATGCCTGAGTTTCTGGAGAGGTAGTCATTATGTCAGGACCTGTGGAAAGCCAGATTTCAGTCTTAAAAAGTGTTGTAGAAAGAGGAGAGCCTGCTCATGGAGGCACAGCAAGCAGCTGCTTGAACAGGTTTTTGTTGCTAAGGAGAGAAAAAAATAACTGCTTTTTTTTCTGGAATGAAAGAAGCAGCAAATGGAAATGGAGGAAAAGCTGTCAGTAAACATCTGGGATATGGTAGTTGGCATGGTTCAGCTATAAGTCACCATGTCATGTGTGAGTGGTAGATGTGCTATGAGTCAAGAGTTTCCACACTAGTCAACCTTGCCTCCTTTGCAATGGGATGCAAAATAGGTTTGGGATATGTCAAAGAGACAGAAAGATGTGTTTCTCCTTTTAGTACTCTTTAAGTGGTAATAGACTTTATTATCTGTAAATAGTATCCCTGCTTTTTTCTGTGGCAGAGAGAATGTGTAGACTGACAGGTATGATGGAATGAGAATGTATACAGAATTATGAAAAGGCTTTCAATGTATCGACTTGTGCCTGCCTTTGAGCAGGCATGTAGACCTCTGGATAAATTACTGAGCAGAGTGACTCCAGCTAAAGCCAAAAGCTATACAAGTGTTTTCCAAGGCACAGAAATAGATGTTAGAAGGGGGCAGATAAATTTAACTAAATGAACATGTCTATTTTGGAAAAGACATTCAGCCTCAGTTGATATCAATCATGGTTTCATACTATTTACTGTTGCAAAAACATTTTGCTGTTGCAGTCTGTTCAGTTTTCATAGCTCAACATATTTGGCAAGTTGTATCCTTTGGTGTATGATATTTGAGTACCCCAGCAGTTCCAGTTGGTTTCCATAGTGAATTACCTGTGTTGTTAAAGATTTATGTTGAAAGAGTTCCTGTAATAAAAACTACTAATGGCCAAAGCTAAATTCACAAAATAATAGAATCATGGAATCATTTAGGTATGTAAGGGAAATATAGCCCCCCGCTTAAAGGAGATCTAACTAAAGCAGGTAGTTCAGGGCTGTGTCCAGTCAAGTCTCAGACAACTCCAAAGACGGACTTCACAAACTCTCAGGGGAGCCAGTTTCAGGATTTGAGCATCTTCATGGTAAAAACAGTTTCCCCTTATACATAGTTGTAACTTCCCATGTTCCAATTTTCATCCATTGCTTCCGATCCCATCATTGTGCACCCCTGGTAAGACTCTGGCTCCATCCAGTCAGCTACAGGCAGAAACAAAGACTACCCTGAGCCTTCTCTTGTTTCCTCAGCTTTTTCTTATACATCACATGCTCCAGCTCCTTGACCATCTTGATCACTCTCCACTTGACTCACTTTAGTACACCAATATTTTTTCTTGACATGGGGAGCCCAAAGCCAGACAGCACTTCAGATGCCCTCTCACAAATACCAAATAGGGGGAGAAGGATCACGCCTCTGGACCCACTGACCACATTCTTAATAATAGAGCTGAGGATGCAATTGATCTTCTTGCTGATGAATACCATTCACATTGATGTCCACCGGTGCCCTAAAATTATTTTTGATTCAAAGATGCTTTCTAGCCAGCTGGCCTTCCACCAGCTTCTACCATTGCATGGGGTTACTCCTCCCCTGGCGCAGGACTTTGCACTAGTTTCTGTTGAACTTTATAAGGATTCTTTTAACCCATTTCTCCAGCCTGTTCAGGTCCTTCTGAACAACGGCCCTGTCTTCCAATATATTGACCACTTCTCCGAACTTGGTACCATGAGCAAACTATCCTATCGCCCAGTCCTTTAATGCAGACATTGAACAGCATCAGTCCAAGTATGGATCACTGAAGGATGCCATCTTCTATTGACCACCAGATAAATTTGGCACCGCTAATGACAGCTCTTTGAGTTTGGCAGTCCAGCCAATTTTCCATCCACCTCATTATCCATTTATCCAACATGGATCTCACCAGTTTCATGGTAAAGAGACTTTGTGAGAGTGTCAAATGCCTTGTTAAAGTCAAGGTATATGGCAGTCACTACCACCCCTTTGTCTGCTGCACCAGCACTCATCACAGAAATTCCAGCATTATTTGTGCATGTTAAATCTATGTTGTCTGCTTCCAATCATATTTTAGTCCTTTAACAGCTTCCCAGATGATTTATTCCCTCACCTTCCCAGTCAAAGAGGTGAAGCAGACCTGCTTATAGTCCTCTGGATCTTCCTTCTTGCTGTTTTTGATGATAGTTCTGACATTTGTTTTTTTCCAGTCATTGGGAACCTCCTCCAAAATTCATGACCTTTTGAAGTGTTTAAACAGCCTTGCGGTATACCAGCCAGCTCCAGCAGCACCTTCACATACAACCCATCTGTTCACAGAGATTTCTGTATGCCTAATTGGCTAATCCTATCTTCGGATAATGGAGTTGGTATTTCACCTACTTTTCTCTCTTGAAAAGGGAAAAAAAGATAAAGTAGATATTCGAGCATTATTGAAAAACAATGCAGCACACACTCAGATATAATGTTAATTATAGATTTTACATCTCTTTGCCCAGTTAGGGCCAAATGCCACTGAAACAAATCTGACAACTGTGAGAAAACTGTGGTATTTGATAAGATTTTTAAAATAGATACAAAGCAGTGATTAAGACTAATGCACATATTCTGTGAGACTCAAGGGCAGTGACACTTAATGTAGATATCTCAAAGAAAACTACAGCCCTTGGTAAAAAGAAAGTTGAATAATTTAGGATACTCACATATGTTAATAAAAACTACTGTGATCAATAACCACCAGACACTAAGATAAATAAGAAATACTCCTAGCTGGAATTAATTGATAAAGAAAATCCAATAAAACTTAGATGTCAAGTTTTTGCTTGAAAGAGTGACTACATTAAAAGAAGATTGAGGTTTGGATAAATTCCTATGTACACAGTCAATGAACTACAGTTACAGAGTATCTGCATATTTTACACACACATATACAGCAGCAGTTTAAGAAACTGGACCTAAACTGTGGGTAAGATAACCATTATTTGCTTAGAATCACGTGATACAAATACCCAGAAAGAAATATACATTTTATATTATGTTTTGTATTTTATTTTACATGTAATGGTCCAGTATTTAGGTCACTAAAACAATTAGTATTAGGATTCTGACCAACTCATAACTGCTACTGTGTTTAAATAAAATATATATTAAAAAACACACAACACAACTCTGAAGAACCCTTTTCAAAGGGTTTTTAAGGGCCCAAACTTAAGTATTATTATGCCAACATTATGCCTTTGTTCATTTCTTTCTAATAGGCAGAATTGTAGTGCTTAGTATACAGTATATACTGTAGAGGAGCAGATGCAAAGATGTGTCCACATCACATAACTTGAAGTGATGAATTTGATATAGTCCTGTTTGCCCTTCCTTTCATTGCTTTTCCTTCTGAACCATCACAGATAATCTTTTATTCTGTCCTTAATTTTCTGATGACACTCCATAACTACATTTATGAATCTTTGATTCATGCAATCCTTCATCTTTCTAATGTGGCTGGGGGAACAACCATTTTTTACAGGAATCATAAGCTAACAAATCATGCCCAGAAGTCAGATGGATTTTTAATTATTGTGTGATTAACACTGAAAATTAATTGACTCTAATAAAATCTTTTGGGCAAATATAATTCTTGAATCTTTTTAAAATAAAACAAATCAATACTGTTTAGCATTTCATCAATGCTAAAACATCCAGGCAAGTGACATCCAGCTCAGTATTGGTGTGTTCTATATTCCAAAATTTAATTGAATGGGAAGCTCAAAAGTTGAGGAGGCAAACACCAGGAAAAAATAAAGAGGAGATAATAATGTGTCCATTATTTGATTGACAATGCACACATTGTTCTCAGGACACTGACAAACATGTCAATAACAAAATACTTTACACCCTGAATAAGTTCACAGAACTACTATTCCTAAATTATGCATTTTAATCTTAGTAGGAAATATTTTTAATCACCTGTTTTAATATGCCTTTTAGCTTACACTTCTCACATAACTACCGATACATGTATTATTGGTAGTAGATGTCTGAGCTTCACATCCATTGGAGACGTAGGCAGTAAACTGAAATGCTCTGAACAGCTAGATAGTCAATTGACCAAAGCATCTGCTTAAGAATGAGAAAAAACAGTCTAGTTTCCATTAAACATTTGGTGTCTTCATGGGGACACAAGCACACGAATTAGAGAGATGTGGATTTGACAGGTAGACCATCCAATGGATAAGAAATGGCTGAAAGGATGCAGATAAGGGTTTGTGGTTAATGCGTCTATATCCAGGTGGAGTCAGGGAACAAGCAGTGTCCCCTAGGTGTCTGTCTTGGGACCAGTGCTCTTTAACATCTTTATCAATGACAATGACAATGGAATTGGGTGCACCCTCAGCAAGTTTGCGTATGACACCAAGCTGAGTGGTGTGGTTGACACAAGAGAAGGAAAGGAAGCCATCCAGACATGCTGGAAAGGTGGGCTCAGGTGAACCTAATGAGGTTCAACACTGCAAAGTGTAAGGTCTTGCACTTGGGCTGGAGGAATCCCAGACATATATACAGACTGGGAGAAGAGCTCCTTGACAGTAGCCCTGCTGAGAAGGACCTGGGCATTCTGGTGGATGAGAAACTGCCCTCATGAAGCCCCATCTGGAGTACTGTGTCCAGATCTGGGATATGGAAATATGTGGAACTGCTGGAGAGGGTTCAGAGGAGGGCCACGAAGATGATTAGAGGGCTGGAGCACCTCCCCTACGAGGAGAGACTGGGGAAGCAGTCTCATTGCAGCCTTTCAGTACCTGAAGGGAGCATAGAAACAGGAGGGGAATCAGCTTTTTAAAAGGATAGATAATGGCAGAACAGGGGGAAATGGACTGAAGCGAAAGGAGGGAAGGTTTAGATTAGATATTAGGGGGAAGTTTTTTACAGAGAGTGGTAAGATGCTGGAACAGGCTGCCCAGAGAGTTGGTGGATGCCCCATCCCTGGAGGTGTTCAAGGCCAGGTTGGATGGGGCCCTGGGCAACCGTGTGTAGATCCAGGCCTGGAGGTTGGTGGCCCTGCCTGTGGCAGGGGGTTGGAACCCTATGATCCTTGGGGTCCCTTCCAACCCAGACCATTCCATGATTCTATGATTTCCCATGTGTTCATAACTACAGGTAGACTCCCAAATTTAGAGGTGAAATTAGAGATGAATCCCAAGAGCGTGATTTCAAAACATTCTCAAAGTATTTAAACTATTTATATTTTTCAGGTAGCAGAGCTTTTTTCCTTCAGTTATTTATCCTGCATGGTGATTCCGTTCAGAATCTTCCACATTCACATTTACTCTTCAGTGTTCATTTTAAATAACAAACTGTGAATTTTCAAAGCCTTAATCTTTGTGTAAAAATATTTTTTATTTTCATAGTTGTGATGAAGTATACACCAACTTTTTCTAAGTCCCTTAAGCAATCTTTGTGTAATATGAAGGATGTAATTCACCTCAATTTTAGCATAGTTTTCAACACTGCCTCCCAAAATGTCTGAGTTCAGGCATTATGGTCTGGGAAGATATACAGCTAGATGGATGAAAATGGTTAAAGTTATGGTAGTAGTTACTGGGGGCCAGTAAGCACGGTAGTACCACAGAAGTCTATAATGAGACCTCTCCTCTACAACATCTTAATTGACAACCGAGAGAAGGCAATGGAATGTACTCTTACCATGTTCCTAGATGACACCAAACTGGGAGGACAAGTCAATAGAGCTGAGAGCAGGGATGCTACTCAGTGGGATCTGGACATGCTGAAGGAATTGACAGATGTGAACCTTATGATATTGTACAAGGACAAAGGCCAATTCCTACATCTAGGAAGGAAGAAGCCCTTGCACTGATAAAGGTTGAGGATGGGCTGCCCAAGGAGCAGCTATGCTGGAAATGACCTGCACTGTGCCCAGGAAGCAAAAAAGATCAACCACATCCTAGGATATATTAGCAGGAGCACAAGGAAAAGATTGAGGAAAATTATTATCCCACTTTGATCAGCATTCATGAGGTCACAACTGTGTCACTTATGGGTTATCCACTGGAAAAAAATACAAAGATAAACTGGAATGAGTTCACTGGGTGGACCATTGTCAGGGACCTGGAGCTCTTGCCCTGTGAGGAGAGGCTGAACAACCCTTGCTTCTTATGCCTGGAGAAGAGATGGCTTTGGAGGTACCACACAACAGCCTTCCAGTAACTACAGTGAAGTCACTGAGGTCGTGTCAAGCTTTTAGCAATAGTGCATGGTGAGAGGATGAAAGGAAACAGACATTACTTGGAAGAAGGCAGCTTTAGAGTCAAGTATCTTTATGAGGACAATCAAGCACTGGAAGAGGTTGTATTAGACTGAGTAAAGTCCTGCACAACTTGTTCTGACCTCATAGCTGACCCTGTTTTGAGCAGTAAGTTGGACAGAGACCTTCTGAGGTCCCTTCCAACTTGAATATTCCTATAGTCCTGTCATTCGATGATTTTACATTATTCATTTTTGTGAAAGACATAATCTTCTTGTGGTTTTCAGATACACTAGTATAATGAGTTGACATATGTCAGCACATATTGCAGTTTTTTTCTGTGCTTAAGGTAACAAAATAACCCTAGCAACACATGGTTTCCACCAGAAAGTGCTGCTTTTTTAATAGAGCAAAACAAGGATGACTTGTGGAGTACAGCTTCCTGACACATTTACAAGGATTCCCTGTACAGGAGACTGTTCTCAGGTATGGGATGTTTGTAAATGTAAAACACAGTTACTTGAGTGTCTGTTTAAATTAAGCCCATATGCTGAGATATCACCTCCCCGAGGTCCAGAAAGTATGGATGCCTACTGTCATTCCCAATACTGACAGACATTCCACGTGTAACGTGATTAAATTTAGATGTCTAGCCTTAAATAAAGATGGTTCATGGGCTGCAACCAAGTCAAAGATTTTACAGTATTACTTAATTCAATCGTTTAGTCCTGGTATGAAGACCTAAAATAGATTACGTTATATGTACTCACTTAGTATACAGAAAGAAACTACTCTTCTGGAAATAGGTGATACATACAATAAATATAACTTTGATTATACTAGGACCAACACCTATGTCATAAATTTTACAGAGAACTGCTTTTCTGCCAGTCATACAAGATTCTGGATAGTAAGCAAGCAGGAGAATTAACAAAGAGATACAAGATTGCTGCCTTTATCTTATGAAATATTTTCTTCAGAAAAATGATCTCGTCTGCATGCACAGAGTTTCAGAGAAGGCACACACCTGAAGAAAAAAAAAACAAAACCAAAAAAAACCTACCCAGTTGATTTTGTCCTTCCAGTCCTCCCTTAAATATTTAACCAGAAAATATTATTTTTTCTACCAAATGAGTTTATAGTTGTTTCTGTTACTAGAAAACCGAGATCGCAATGTCTAGAACAATTACCAAATCCAGTTTCAAATATAAACACATGCTACAGGCAAAAAGTCCTCTGGTGCAAATGGCTGCATGCGCCATTGGGTAGGAAGATTAATATCCACAACAGAAGTAAGTAAAACTGATAGCCTAAACAACATGGCATAGCAATTAGAAAAAAAAATACTTGTCCAGCAACTTTCAATTACTTTTTATGATATGTTTATTTTAGGTGGGTTATGGTTTTACATAAAATTCTATGAAGTATTTTTTGTTAAGATGAGGGTACCCTACAATTAGACTGCAAATAATGCACAATGACTATGATGCAGGCTACTGAGAACCCTCTTCTGATTCATGCAAGCTGCTCAAAATTCTAGAGCATGTGTTGCAGATTCAACATTTTCAAATTAGTCCTATGAAAAGTTATCTATCCAGTATAGCAGGCCTTCTTTTTCTTTATTTTTTTCCTCAAATGAAATATCAGTCTTCTCATTACCTGTCACTGCCATAAAAGGAAGTACTCATTGAATTTTTTAAAAAACAACTGCTATATTTTTACGCTGTTATACACCTTATATGTAGCCTGAACAAATGCAATGTTTTTTTCTTTCCTCGTCTAGCTAAAGCTTAAAACACAAAAACATGAAGGAGAGAATTAACTAATGAACAGCAGTGATTCATGTACTTACTTTTCTATATATATTTACTTACTAGCTAAAGAATAATGGGAGATGGAAAATAGAATCGTTCAAGTTGTACTGAGGAGAGAGAAACAACCTGAGAAGACATACTTGGAAGGATATTAATTGTTATGACAAAAGGAAGATCCGCCTACCCAACAGCCGACACCTACTCAACAGCACAACCTCAGACACTATTAACTTCTGTTTGACTCAAGTTTGTACAGATTTTTGACAGTTGTCTCCCTAGCACCATCTGGTGTCTTTCCAACTTGTAACTTGTGAGAATGCGCCAAATACAAAATGAATTCAGCTCATGGCCTCATGGGACAGAAAAATTTACAACAGACATCTCCACAAAGGCTCAGAAGAATATTAGACAGGCTGGAATAAGCATACATTATGCTTATGATTTTCACCAACCTGTGTTGGTGAAACATTGAACAAACACATATTTGCCTATGTCTCGTGCATACCTTCTGTTGGAATATGCAGGATGATATGAGCATGGATGTTCATGTTAGCTGGATTTTATATATGAAATATTTCCTCCTCCAGTCCGAATTTTACTTAGAAGATATGCTAACTACATTTCAGCTAAATGGTACTTGAGCTACCTTCAGCTTACATGGCATATGAAAAAAACATCACATAATATACACTTTTCCAATAAAAACATATTGAAAAGATATTCAGTATAGCCTTAAGAACTGGAATGCTAATTTTTTTTTTTTACAATGCATAGCTGTCGACAGCAATATCAGGGCACAGCTGTGCAGAAAATGATTCAACCTCCATATGCTGCCACTGTGTATACTATACCGTAATTCATAAATATGAAGAGTGAAAGTATCATTATTCAATGTCCCTGAAGAAAATGAGAGCCTATGATTTTTTAGCATTCATTCGTTTTGCAGAATGGTTTAATTTAATTTTAATGTATGCATTATTTTGTCTTAGGGAAAAAACACAACCTTGAAATGGTAAAATAATCAAATACTGAATCAATATGCAATAAAATGTTTTGATATCACTTTAAATTTGGTTTAGTACAATTAAAATAATGTTTTTTTCTAAATACTTGTAGAGACATGCACCTGTTATATCTTACCATTATTACAGAATATATCACTATTTGATAGTTTCATCAAAAAATCCTAGGTGGTAGTCTATCTGAATTATGTTAAATAAAATATGGCCACTGTCTTAATTAGTCTGCAAGATTAAAATCAAATGGATCTGGAATAAAACCTGAAGTCTAAACATGCCGTATATATCATGTGTACAACAGGGCACATAGAAGTCAAAAGGTCATTATTTTTTCTAAAAATTACATATTCTCATGCAAAATCTGATAGTCTTTATTGATGGACAATGTCATAAAGCCATCACTGTGTTTATAGACATTTAATTGAAGACAGCATAAAACGATAAACTAAGAAACATGCATGGTTGAGTCCTCCAATTCAAACCATAAATCATACTGATGTTCAGACAAGTCGCCCAGACACAAATTCTGATGATAGATGAACCATTTAACTTTGATTTTTGAAAGCAATGAGCTCGCTAGCAATACCTCACACTGACTAATACCACATATGGTCATATAAGAACTCATCAAAAATCCATTTTTCCCTTGTGTGGATGCTAAAATTATCTTCTAAATGATCATTATTAAAAGTGTGCAGTGTGTAACATCCTTCTAATGTGCATAGCTTGATTCAAAGTCTGCCTGCTTCAGTAAGCAATGATTTTATTGCTGTTTCTAATCTTAAATAAAGGCTCTTAAAATATAAATAAAAGAGATGAGACAATATGTAATATTAATTTATAAAAGACATTATAGAAAAGCTAACAAAACAAATGAAGGGAAAGAAACTTTTTTAAAGTTCCTTGGCATAATATAATTCCTCTAGATGATAAAATACACTGTACAGCACACAGTTATGACAAAACCTGTATCAAAGTATTCCCTCCATATATTACAGTCAGCATCCCACAGTGTTTCTTTTGGGAGTATTAAATATTACACACTGGTGTTACAGTAGCCGAATCCAA